>MU223753.1:1089426-1100230 GCA_018584345.1 Thuja plicata
AATTTAATTTAATAACACCTTTAAAATTAAAGCCACTGATCCGTCTCACTGCAACCATCCAACTTCTGACAAGCACCAGGACCAACTGCCCAGCCAAAAATAGCCACTGCTAAAAATAGACTTACTATAAATAATAAGTCCCTCAAACTGGAGATTCTCTGAAACTCGATCCTAAGATATCTGACGCTCTGTACAGACACCCTGCCAATCCTGGCCATACCAGAAACCCCACTGACTAAAAATAGTAAGTCAGCCAAAATGACCCGAACGAAGAGCAGACCTGATAAACTGAATCTCCAAAATGGAATCCCAATGCTAGCTCCCCAATCTGACCCCCTCTGAACACCCTATTAGCTTGCAAGGGTCGCCAAACCAAGCTAATCCCGAAGTCTGAAAAACGGGGACATTACAGACAAACTTGGAAAAGAATGAAATCAACATCCCAAATGATCTTAGAGCAGCAGTGCATAGACTTTGTGAGTAAAGATCAGAACTAAAGAAGGTATGTCAAAATGCTTTGGTAACGATATTGGAGTAAAACAAGGATGCCCCCTCTCCCCCACTCTATTTGACTTCTACATTGATAAATTTGAAGAATGGCTAAACAAAACTATTGGGTAGAGCATCCAGCTTGTTGGATATATTGCGAAGTTACTTCACTTTGCGGACAATCTCATTCTAATTGCAAAAATTGCCCATGGTTTGAGAGAAAATTTGAAAGCTTTAGGGATCTTTTGTTAGGAGGTAGGGATGCAGTTTGTAAGAACACTTCACAGGCTCTAACTGCTGAACTGTTTTTCCTTTGAATGTTTTATGATTTTTTTGTGTTTTTGCAAGGGTTTTGAATGAAAAAGCAAATAGATACAAATATGAAAAAAATACTGAAAAGATAATCTAGCTAATGCTGCAAATTTATTATTCTTCAATATGCAATGCCAAGTACAAGAAGATTGTTCCGGAATCCAAACATAAACAATGAGTTTTACAAGCATAAAAACTTGAATATCTTTCAAGAAGAAATCACACTAAACCAGCCAATGCGTTTTTAGCATGAATGGCATCTTTTCTCGTATTCCTAGCCACGCCTGCAAGTCTCTGCAATGATATAACTAACTAGCACCTGTATTCTGATCCCGATGTAGCTTATGAGCTTGTGTTGCAACTGCTGAAACCCTATGCTGAAGCGCAAATAGAATCTTTGAATGAGACTCCCTCTGATTATCAAATTCACCAAGTATTTCACTGGCTCAAATGACGAACACACGGAAGGAACTACGTTCTCCAATGGATGAAACTTTCAAACTCTTCTCGGAACTCAAGAGGAAACAAATTTTAATTCTTCAAATGATTAAATGGGTGCCTTCTCAACTCATGCCAAGGCCTTTTATTTCCTCCAAGTCCAAAATCGCACCAAAAAAGCAAGCTTGCGATTTTCTCTATATAATTCACTTTTAATGTAACAAACGTAAAAAATGGCATTTAATTAATTAATTTGGATATATACAATCTCTGCCCAGCTAAAACATATATACAATCTCTGCCCTGAGCTCTCGGCAGTCCTGTGATGAAGTCCATAAATAAACACTCCCACTTCCTATTAGGGATCGGAAGGGGCTGTAATAACCCGGCTGGATAAGAGTGTTCCTATTTATTTTGCTGACAAGTAGGACACTCTCTAACATACTGCAACACTTCAGCCTTGAGCCCTTTCCAAGAGAAATGCTCCCGAATCTGCTGATAGGTCTTGTAGAACCCTGGATGACCTGCCATAGGTGAATCATGATAAATTGTCAACACCATCCTCCTCACCTTTGATCCTGGCACCAAATAAATGTGCCCTTTGTAAATGATGAGCTCATTCATAAGGGTGAAATCACTATCCTAAACCGATCCATCAATGAATCCTATTGCCCATGTATCCTTTGCATACTCTGCAGGGATCAAATGCCTCCAATCCTCTAATATATCTGTCCTTTGCATACTCTGCAAGGATCAAATGCCTCCAATCCTCTAATATATCTGTCATCAAGCTCAAGTGGGGTCTTTGTGACAAGGCATCTGCTACTACATTTTGTGTCCCCTTGAAATAGGTAATATCAAAGTCATATGTCTGTAATTTACTTACCCATTTCTGCTGCCTGTCATTAAGATCTCGCTGCCCCAGGAAATGTTTCAAGCTATTGTGGTCCGTTTTTATGCTGAATTTGCTGCCCACTAAATACTGCTTGAATTTGGCCAAAGCATGTATTATGGCCAACATTTCCTTATCATAAATGTTGAACCTCCTCTCAAGTCCTCTGAGCTTCCTACTCTCATACACAATCGGGTGTTTGTCCCGCATAAGCATTGCTCCAACACCCTCACCAGATGCATCACAATGTAGCTCAAAAGCTTTGCTAAAGTCTAGTAAAGCTAACACTGGGCAAGAAGTCATCAACTCCTTGAATTTATCAAAACACTCTTGTGCCTCAGGTGTCCACAAGAAAGCCCCCTATTTCATCAAATCAGTCGAGGGTGTTGCGTGCCTGGAATATCCACTAACAAACCTCCTGTAAACCCACAAAACCCCAAAAATCCTCTCAACTGTGTCAGGTTTACTGGAGAGGGCCACTCAACAATACCACGAATCTTTTCAAGATCCATGCATACTCCCTGTGCACTGATAATGTGACCCAGATATAATAATTCTAATAATCCTAAATCACATTTGGACTCCTTGGCATACAAGGACTCCCTGCTCAAAATGCTCAACACAGTGTCTAAGTGTCGCACATGCTCGTCCCATGTCCTATACACTAGGATGTCATTAAAGAAGACTAACACAAATTTCCTTAACTGAGGCTAAAAGAACCTGTTCATTGTGGAATGAAAAGTAGTTGGAGAATTAGTTAGCCCAAATGGCATAACTACCAACTCAAAATGGCCACAATGACGCCTAAATGTCGTCTTCTCTATATCCTGCTCTCTAACTCCAATCTAATAATAGCCTGATCTCAAATCAATTTTGGAGAAGAAACATGCTCCATGTAGCTCATCTAATAACTCATCCATCGGTGGGATGGGGTACCTATTTTTGATAGTCTTCCTATTCAGGACACTGTAATCTATGCACATCCTAAGAGTACCATCCTTCTTCTTCACCAAAATCACAGAAGAGGCAAATGGAGACTTACTTGGTCTAATGTGCCCCATAGCAAGTAGTTCCTTCATGGTTTTCTCAGTCTCATCCTTCAATCTCTTTGGATGCCTATAGGGTGTGATCATGATGGGTTTAGCACCCTCGTCTAACTCAATAATATGCTCCATACCTCTATCTGGAGGTCTACCTGGTGGTATGTCACTGAAAACCTTTTAATGCTTGATTCTCAATTCCTGTATGTCCGGATGGTATTCGGATGCTTGCTACCCCTGTGATGGCATCAATGTGCAACGGGCTGCCCACTCAACCTGATTATGACGCAACAAGCTCTCCGTGCGCCTGCAAGACATCATCCTAAACTCACTGTCTCGGATGGCCGTAAGAATGTGAGTTTTTCCATTAATCTGAAATTTCATCACCATTTCTCTCAAATTGAGAGTGAACTCTTCAATATCATGTAGCCAAGTCAAGCCAACAACTAAATTCGTGTCACCCATGTTAACCACATAGAATTCAGCCTTGAATTCAAACTTATTAATTTTCAATGGCAAACTTGTAATCTTTCTATCACATTTGAAAACATAGTCATCCGCTACCCTCACTCTCAAGCCCTCAAACTGCTCAATTTGGATCCCACGTCTCTCAACCAACCTGGAATCAATGAAATTGTGCGTGGCACTTGTATCTAGCAATGTGATAACTCGTTGTCGAGCCGACACTCCTCTCATCTGAAACGATCCCTCCTGCTGCACACTAGTGAGATGGGCCTCGTTAAGCCTACCTTCAACCTTCTCTTCATCGGTAGACATTTGCTTAAGCTTTTCATCATCTAAACTTTCCTTTTCCTCACTGGATTCCTCATTTCAGTATGCTGGTCCGAATTTTCCAAATCTGAATCCTCATAGTAGGCCCACATAACCTTGTTTGCTTTCCCCTTTGGTCTCAAAGGGCAGTCGTGGTTCATGTCATAGGGTCCTTTGTAATAAAAACATAGTTTTTTCTTCGTTAAATAATTCAATGTCTCTCTATCCAAGGGGGCGAATAATTTATCTGTCATGTCCCCTCTTTAGCTCTGTCTAGCAGAAACATGAGAGTTAGCCTATTATGGGGTCTCGTAGGCTAGCAATGGTGATTAGAGACTCATACAGGTTATTCATTGTTTGGATTTGGTGTCTAAAGCAGTAGCAAACCAGTTGGGAGCAGTTCCTTGATTTTAGGAGGCAGTTCCTATTTTTTAGGAGTGGGATTCCTACTTTTTAGGAGGCAGTGTCAGCTTCCAGAGTTGAGGTTCTATAAGGTCATCCCTTGGTTTCAGTTTCAGGAGATTTGGGTGTGTTTCCTAGTTTCTAGGAGCATCCCTAGATTTTAGGGATGAGACTGCCAGTTGTTTGTCCGACATCAGTCACAGGCAGGTGACATATTCAGTTTCAGGATTTTGGGGTGTTTTGTGGCTATTTGGAATATATTTAAATATTTTCCTTAGTGTTTTAATATTTTAAATAAGACTATGTATATAGCCATTTTGGAGTAATAAGGGGTTTTCTGGCTTCATCTGGCTTGATATGCCTGTGTTATAGCTCGTTGGAGAGGTCTCGAAATTTGCTACATGATTTTCACCTTCCAGAGTCTTTTTGGTGCTTGGAACTATTTAATTATAATAAAGTGACATTTTCTCTATAGTTTGGACGCCATAATTGAGAGATATCATTTAATTATAAAGTGCACTCTTAATTATCTTTTAGGGTTCGAATTACAAAGAAAAGGAGATATAAGGAGATGGAAACCTAATTGATGGCATCTTTTACACATTTGAAACTTGTTTTTGGCGAATTTGCTCTGGTAGAGCGATTCTTCTTCTGGGACGCAAACCTTAGGTTTGGGACTGGTTGGGACGTAGCCCTCAGCAGTTGTTGTCAGTGGATTCAGCGGGCTTTGTGCATTGTTTGTCAGAGACAGGGGTGTCATTCCGTGTTGAGGATTCAGAGTGCACACAAAGGTTTTCAACAGAGAGGCTGGATTCGTCTAGCTGGGACGTGATTATTGCAGCATAGGGCCACCATTTGCAGCTTGGACACTATACGCTGGCTGTGGTAAATGCTCGTATCCAGCCGTAGCTAGTATTCTTGGTTTGTGGCCTCCATCTATCTACCAATTGGTGCTATTGTTGTTTGTAAAGCTCCATCGAATTTGCATAAGGGTTTCTACATGAATATATAAATTAGAAATCTGCCTGGTACAATTTGTATCAATTTTGAATTATTGAATGTTCTTACATGTTTTCAGCTTCCTTTCATATGCATTGTTCATCTTTCATTACTTGCTTCAATATTCTCAAAAAACACAAAAAGAAACAAAACATTCTGCAACTTCTGTCTATTCTATAAGACCACCAAAAATCTCAGAAAAACTTAGTTTATTATTTTAAAGCTTACAGCAGACTAATTAGAGAATCCGTTAGGGATCTTTCAGTGGTATCAGAGCTGGCATCCTACCAACCTGTAGGGTTTGAGAGAATTGATCTTGACAGGTTTCAGGAAAGATTATGATAATTTATATCAGCGATTGGGTAATCACCAGATAGTGGAATAAGTGACTTCTATGCAGCCTGGTAGAGCTGATATACACATATATTACACTCGCAGGAGAGCTCAGTATGAGTTAGAATTTGGTACAAAACAAGAAACCATTATGGCAGATGAACAGAGGCGCCAGACGAAACCAGTAGAAGGATGATGATAGAGAGTTGATGCGAACTCTTATCACTACGCAGCCCAGGATAGTTCAAACCTTAGACAGGTTATAGGACACTTTGGAGCGATTGGAGTTGGATAGGCATAGAGGCAGACAGGGACGAAGCAGGTCAGCTTCAGTTGCAGGAAGTCAGCATAGTCACAGATCCCATACATTAGTGGGGAGCTCCCTTCATTCCCATAGGCGTGAGCGACCTCGTATACATGCTAAAGATAGGCCTTTGTTTCCGCAGTTTAGACCCGGTGAGCAACCGGAACAGGTAGAGCCACCCGAGGTGGGATTCCAAGAGTCAGTTATGGCGGCCACAGCTGAGTGGAGAGCTCTACCTCCAGAGGTTAGGGATGTTTTTCCTCTTCCCCAGTATTGTGCACAGCGTAGAGATACTACCAGGTTCAGAGGTGACAGGAGACATAGGCCCCAGCAGAACAATGACCTCAATAGGGCCACCGGGAAGATCACATTGGCTACTGGTGGTGCAAGTGCACGAGCTTGGGTGCACAAGCTGGACGTTTATTTATCCCTGAGACCCACGCCTAAGAGAGAGGCTATACATTTCGTTGTCCTGCATTTAGACGGAGTTGCTTTTGACTAGTGGCACCATGGATTAGTCACCCTGGATCATGCCATGGTCCAATCCTATGCAGAGTTTACTGAGCGACTCATTACCATATTTGATTGCAATGACATAGAACTTTACTATAGGGAACTGGCACATCTTAGACAGTCAGGGCAAGTGGAGACTTATATTAATGAGTTCCAGCGTATTGCAGTTATGGTACCTGATTTGCCTCAAAGGCGTAGTGTGATGCTTTTATTAGAGGGATTGCAGGACATGCTTAAGGGGTTGGTACGAGCATTCAGGCTAGATACTCTCAAGGAGGCCATTGATGTGACCTTGAGACTGGACACCGCCCCTACTTCTTATCAGACAGATAAGAAGCCATTTAGGGATTCTCGGCCTCCACCGAAGGCCAACACTTCCTAGGGTAGAGGTGGACCCTCTTCTAGACCTCCCCGGATGGATCAGGAGACGAGGAATGATTTGAGGAGGAAACTATGTTTCTCCTATAAGGAATCATGGGAGCTGGGACACCGTTGCCTTGGTAAAGGCAAGTCCTATTTGATTGAGGTGACATCCGAGATGGGAGAAGAGGAGATTCCTGACACTAATACTGAGGATAGCCTAGAGGAGATTGAGCAAGAACGTCCGTAGTTGGAGTTAGACACTCCTGATCCCTTGGCATCAGCCAAAGTGACTATGGCTACCCTCTCCAATTATCCCAGATTTCACGCCATTCGTCTGAAAGGTACACTCTAGGGCCAGTGGGTTATGAGCTTGGTAGACACAGGCGCCACGCACAACTTCATTGATCAGAAGTTAGTTGATAGGCGTGGGTTGCAATATGAGGATTTTGAGGGTTTTGGAGTGAAGGTTGCAGATGGTGCAGTTTTGGGTTGTACCAGGAGGATTCCTCAGCTTAGCATTCAGATGGGGGATTATACTTTGACAGATGACTTCTATGTGCTACCACTAGAGGATTATGATGTGGTTTTGGGCATGCAGTGGTTGCAGGGTATTGGGCGATACATTAGTAATCACCACCGTATGCAGTTAGAGTTCCTTTCTAGAGGGAGGAAAACTATTTTGAGGGCAGCTTCAAATGGAGGACCTAGAGAGGTGTCTTCACGCAGGATGGAGACTATCATTAGACGTGATGATGTGATTTGGGCTACACATTGTTTTGTGAAGTCCAAAACACCTACACCTCAGGATGGCAGGGTATTTCATGTTGATATACAATCAGTGATGGATCGGCATGGTCGAGTCTTTGGTGATATACCCCCTGGTATACCTCCTGATAGAGGGTTTGAGCATGGGATAGAGATGGAGGATGGAGCTAAGCCAGTAATTACCACTCCATATCGTCATCCTAGAGCATACAAGGATGAGATTGAGAAGATCATTCATGAGTTGTTGGACATGGGATTCATTCGCCCTAGTTCTAGTCCTTTTGCCTCTTCTGTGATGCTGGTTAAGAAGAAAGATGGAACTCTGCGGATGTGTATAGACTACAGGGCCTTGAACAAGAAGACAATCAAAAATAGATATCCCATTCCACACATAGATGAATTGTTGGATGAGCTTCACGGAGCTTTCTACTTCTCTAAGATTGATCTTCGTTCAAGCTATCATCATATTCGTGTATGGGATGAGAACGTACACAAGACTGCCTTCCGTTGTCACTATGGGCATTATGAGTTCTTGGTGATGCCTTTTGGTCTCACAAATGCCCCTGCCACTTTCCAGTCCTGTATGAACCATATCTTCAACAAGCAATTGAGGAAATCGGTTCTAGTGTTTATTGATGATATATTGATATAAAGTTGTACATGGGAGGACCATCTCAGGCATATAGAGGAGGTACTTAGCAGCATGGAGAGTCAGTCTCTATTTGCTAAGTTGTCCAAATGTTAGTTTTGGACTTAGGGAGATTTTATATTTGGGCCATGTGATCAGTGTTGGAGTGAAAGTGCATGAAGAGAAAATTCAGGCAATTCGTGATTGGCCCTCTCCCAGAAACATTATTGAGTTACAGGGATTCCTTGGTTTATTGCCTACTACAGGAGATTTGTGAGGGATTCTCTCAGTTAGCAGCACCTTTGACAGATCTCACGAAGAAAGGGGCTTCCGATGGACAGCGCGGGCACAGGGAGTCTTTGACAGACTCAAGGAGGTTATGAGCACTTGTCCGGTTTTGGCACTCCTTGATTTCTCACAGCCTTTTGTACTTGAGCGTGATGCTTCACGTGAGGGCATAGGGGCAGTTTTGATGCAGAACAGACACCCCATTGCCTATGAGAGTAGGAAGTTGCGAGATAATGAGAGATTGTATTCTATATATGATAAGGAAATGTTGGCTATCATGCATGAATTATCCAAATTCAGACAATATCTTGTTGACAACAAATTTGTAGTGAGAACGAATCACAATAGTCTGAAATATTTCCTTGATCAAAAGGAGCTCAATGATCGTCAACAAAAATGGGTAAGCAAGGTTCAAGCCTATTTTTTTGACATAGAGTTTATTAAAGGGAAGAATAATACCGTTGCTGATGCACTTTCTAGAAAACCGTCACTTGCTGCCCTATGTTCATTGAGTGAGATTTCAGCAGATTGGAGGGCTCAACTTTTAGTTGAGTATTCCAAAATTTAGCATGCTTGTGAGATCATGGATGGATTGTTATAGGATGATAAATACAGTGTGGTTGATGACATCATCTACTACGAAAACAAAGTTTACCTTGTTCCGGAATCACAGTTGAAGGGGCAGATTTTGCAGCCATTCCATGATACTCCTACAACAGGGCATCCCGGTTATGGCAAGACATTTAGAGCAGTTCGGGAGAGATTCTCTTGGAAGGGTCTCAAGGATGATGTCTTACGCCATGTTTGTGAATGCATGACTTGTCAGCAGAACAAGTCAGAACATACATTTCTGGCTGGTTTGTTACAGCCCTTGCCTATACCGGAACAAAAGTGGACGGGAATCTCTATGGATTTCATTAGAGGTCTTCCTCGAGTGCAGGGGAAGGATTGTATTTACGTTGTGGTGGACAAGTTGACTAAATATGCCCACTTCTTTCCGATAGCAATTGATTTCAAAGCATCTCTGGTAGCTGAGCTATTTTTCGGTGAGGTGTTTAGACTCCATGGTCTCCCTAAGACCATAGTGAGTGACAGGGACAGCAAATTCATGAGTTCCTTTTGGCGGGAACTTTTCAAGCTCACAGGCACAGAATTGACACCTAGTACTAGCTATCACCCTCAAACGGATGGACAGACGAAGATAGTTAATAAGTGGATTGACAGGTATCTGCATAACTATGTGTCGGGGGAGCAGAAGGCATGGGTGCGTTGGTTGTATATGGGCAAGTATTGTTATAATACTACGCACCATATGTTTATTGTTATGACTCCTTTCAAAGCCCTTTATGGTTACGATGCATTATCTTTTGTTGATCTGGTTGTAAGTGACAGTAGGGTTCCTTTGGCACAAGATTGGTTACAGGAGAACCAGGATATCATGAGATCTCTCAGGGAGAATTTGCAACAGGCATAGAATCAGCAGAAGGTCTACACTGATCGGCACATGACTGAGAGGGTTTTTTATGGTGGATGATATAGTTTTCCTACGGCTACAACGTTACCGGCAGAGCACCCTTAAAAGGGGTGGAGCTGAGAAACTCAAGCCTCGTTTTTACAGGCCATATAGGATTCTCAGGCGTGTTGGAGAGGTTGCCTATGAGATTGAGTTACCACCTAACAGTCGGATTCATAATGTGTTCGTGTCTTGTTTGAAGAAGGCACTGGGGCAACATATTGTAGCATCTCCTGATCTACCTCCCTTGGATGAGGAAGGTAAGTTGACCTTGGTTCCTGAGGAGATCTTGGAAGAGTGGAAACGCCAACTGAGAAGCAGGGTGATTTGGGAGTACTTGGTTCACTGCAGAGGTCTCCCTATAGAGGACGCCACTTGGGAGGGCGAGGCTATTTTGCAGCATCCGGCTTTGCAATTGCTTGTGGGCAAGCATCTCCGAGAGGGGAGGACTGTCATGTCCCCTCTTTAGCTCTGTCTAGCAGAGACATGAGAGTTAGCCTATTATGGGGTCTCGTAGGCTTGCAGTGGTGATTAGAGACTCATTCAGGTTATTTAGTATTCGGATTTGGTGTCTCAAGTAGTAGCAGACCAGTTGGGAACAGTTCCTTGATTTTAGGAGGCAGTTCTTATTTTTTAGGAGGGGGATTCCTACTTTTTAGGAGGTGGTGTCAGCTTCCAGAGTTGAGGTTCTATAAGGTCATCCCTTGGTTTCAGTTTCAGGAGATTTGGGTGTGTTTCCTAGTTTCTAGGAGCA
>MU223753.1:1118302-1134637 GCA_018584345.1 Thuja plicata
TTACTTTTATGTTAATCATGCAAACCTAATCTTAGAGCATATTTCAATTGGTGTTTTAAAATCAATCTTACACACTTTAATTGGTGCTCTAAAACTGGATCTTAATTAGCTTTTGATTAATTGCATTCGCATAACTATCTTAGATCATTTAGCAATAGTTTTTAAATCCTTCGTTTAGGTCTTTGGTGTAGTCACTGAGCTTGCAATGACCTGAGAGCAAGCTCATACTCCTGCCTTCTAGAAGGCAACAGGTCGATTCTTTCAGACATGCAGGGTGAATGAATCGATATTCATTCATGTATGCAACTGAAGAGCAATGACTATGTTGAAGTGTTCTGCTATATAGAGGCCACTTTTAGCACGCACACCCTCCTCCATCCGTACTACCTCCCTCCATCCGTACTACCTTCCTCCATACTACCCTCCTCCATCTGTACTACCTTCCTCCATCCGTACTACCTCCCTCCATCCGTACTAACCTCCTCCATCCATACTACCTTCCTCCATCCGTACTACCCTCCTCCATCCGTGCTACCTCCCTCCTCCACCCGTACGGCCTGTGTAGTGCATCCCATCCAGTACGGTCTGCTCCTCCAGTACGCCAGAGTGGTACGCCTGGAGTTAGGAACATTACATCATATGAGATTCTCTTAGCTGAAGCAGGTATATTTCAGTGAAATCTGTTTGTTAAGCTATGTAAAAAAAGTAGAAAACATGGATAAACAATGCTGGCCCAAAATGGTTGTTGAGGAGAAGCTAGTCCCTAGAAAGAAGGCATGGTTGGAGCAAAACAAGAAGTAGATGAGCAAATAGAACATTAACTTGCAAAAATACCCCAACACTAATGAAATAAAAAGATTGTGTTAGAAAAATTCAGGGTTGGCATGTGGACAAAGCAAATTGGTTGAAAAAAGGCTCATTATGTTAAAAACGTCAATCCCACATGGGAACATGATGAAAAGATTACTTACGAGTGGAAGTTAAGGGTAACGCTAGATTGTTAGCGACACAACTCATCACCTAAGGTGTGAGACAGGTAGATGGACAGTTCCCAAAGAAGTTTGGGAAGAGAGAACATTTACTTTATACAGCAAAGGGCTAGTTGAAACTGAAGGGCACTTTCTCTTTGAATGTGTTGCTTACTAGAATATTCCTGGTCACTATGAGAACAACTTGAAGGAGGATTGTCTAAACCAACTTTTTGATGCTTGGTTTCGTGATAAAGATTCATAACTGAAGAGTTGACAGCGAGAAGAACACGAAGATGGCTTAGGATGTGATTCTTGGTCCCTTACACCACTAGTCTCATGGATGTCATTAAAATTCCTTCAATTCAATTCAAGAAGTTTTTTTTTCGGATATTATAAACTAAGAGATTGTCCTTGAATGCAATGGAAATTCAAAATTCAAAAATGATGAAGATGGACAGTGGTGGTGAATAATGAGCCTTTATAGATGTTTTGCCTTGGGCCCTCTAATTGATTGAATATATTTATTTATTTTGTTTTTGCATTCCGCAAGTTAAAAAATACTTGTAAATTACATCCAAGGGCCTTTTATGAATTATGTTTTACGTAAAATGTTAACGATATATTTTTTTTTAACTATTTAAGTAGCCTTTTTGAAAAATAAAATAATTCGGCCCACCTAAAATATTACTTTTTTTAAGTTTGAAAATTTCAGCCCATGTAATCCCACGTCAAGTACATTAAAAAATGAAGTTGCCATTTTTTAATTTGGAAGAGCAACATGATCAAATTATCAATCATAATATGCATAAATAGAAGGAAATTTAAAGCGCGACTGTGCTAGGTGTACTGAATAAAAATATTTTCTAACCAGACCAAGTGGTATTGCACTGAACTATTTTATCATACAAGCTGTATAACCACTTTGAAGATGAAAAACTGAACCTTTAAGAAACAATCATGCCACAAAATATTTTACCATTGTGAGCTGATTTTTTGTGACAAGCTCATACCCATTATCGAAGTTTGTGGTTTTAGAAAATCAATATCCAAGTGAACTTTACAGTGAGCTTTATTTTGGGTATGAATTTTTCTGACATGAGATAAAAATTTTAAGCATGCATGAACCTTAGTGCAATCATTCTAGATCAGAAAACTAAGCTCCTAGGCTTCTGCTATGCTACAATGATTAGTTTGCCCCTCCCTCTTTTGCCTCACTCTCTTGTAAGTATTTACCCATGACCAGGTTAGATTCAGTCTAAACACTGACCTGAACGAAAGGCCCAATACTTGAAGTTGAAACCTCATCTGTGTGGCTAATACCTGCAAAGCATCCATAATGGAACAAGATATTCATAATTTAAGAATGCAAAAATTGCATATATTCTACTTGGAAAATTGATTTCTACTTATCTTCTCTCTTGCTATATCTGTGTGAGTTTATAAATTGGTACCATTGTTGAAGACCCATATTGGTAGTGCATTTAGATCCTCAGAAAGCTACAAATCACAGTATTAAAAAAACAATAATGCAAGAGATGTATGCAGAAGTCAACAAAGTTGGAAAATGCATGTGAACCTTATTAAACAAGCAACAAAATTAAGCACTGCGAGAGAGATGCAAGCACATACTTGAAGGAACTCGTAGTACCCAAGGCCGTTGTCAGTCCAATAGTTCCATTTATCACCAAAATGACCAGGCCTCTCTTCCCATGGTCCAACTGACTCTCTCCAACGAAATGCATTTCTAAGCCAATTTCCTTCCACATAACAACCACCTGGAAATACAATTAATCAACAAAAAGATTTAGCCATCTCGCTTTCACTCTCGTAAAAGGTAATGTTTAGAATTTCATTTGATTACATAGTATAATTTTAGTTGAAGTTCTGTACTAAATCCCATTATTTTAGAAAACAAAAAAGATAAAGAAAAAAAATGAATAAAGAATTCATGTAATATAAGTTTTACCAAAATATTCTGTCAAATAACGTATGTACCAGACTACAGCCTGAATCCACATAATGAAGGTAAAAAGGGATTCCTCTGTCAATGATATGCACAATAGGCCTTATAAAGTTATAAACAATGTGTGTTATGGCCATTGTCTTTTTTTTTTCCTACAACTCTAGATAACAAAGTTCTTTCTAAATGCGCATCTGCATTTCAAGACTAAACTTTGAATCATTTGGGTCAGACTTGCTACTTTAACTACACTCTACTGACATCCAAAAAATAAACTTGAAAGTTGACATATTTCATGCCAGATCTTTTTATTTCATGATTGCGTATTTAATTTTCAATTTGTTACAACTGATTAACTCCAGCTTCTTTCTTGTTTCTACTAATCAGTTTGACTGGAAAATGTTTTGATGAAAAATGATAGATTTTTTGGAATTTAGGGAGCATGCAAATGATTAAAGATATAAATATCGTTCCTGAAGCAAAATGTTGGATAAATCCTGAGCTACAACCAAACATACCTGGGAATCGAATAAATTGAGGCTTGAGAACAGCAAGCATCTCTGCAAGCTCCTTTCGAAATCCATGCCCCTGTGACCGGAGGCAAATACATAAGTCAACAGTAATAACAGGACACATAAATAAAATAACAAATCGTAATTATTAACACACTGCATGCAAGCTATCTTTTTTTGTTGCTTGGGCGGTAAGACTGCACATAAATGAAAGACCCAATGGAAAAGATTCAAAGGGATATCTTGAGTTGTTCCTCTCCTTCACATCATTCAATTAGAAAGGAAAGAAATGCTTTCAAGGGGAGATACCTGGAATCAAAAAAATTCAATAGAGATATATGTGGGCATGATCTGCATGGGGCTTAAGCACCAACTATAGCTCATAAAACTACTTGCAAAATCTATGCAAACGGATCCTTTAAAAAATCCTTGTGAAGCTGCAATCAAAAGTGTCACAAGGAATCTGTGGCATTTGTAACCCTTGATAAGCTTTTTTGAAAGGTAAGAACCATAGTTGGCAGACTCTAAATAGGCAAAAACTTGGTAGTTGTGACTCGGCAACTTAAAAAATTGCTTAGATTTCTTTAGAAACACTTCTTTTTGCAAAATGCAATGATAAAATGTATCCAATGAGCCCATATGAGTACAAAGGTGTTTTCTCTATTAAATTTAATTAATTTAAACACAAATTGAGTACAAAATAGCATCATCATGTGGAATCCTGATACAATAGATAGCTGAAGACTAGTATGAATTTATGATCATTGCCTTTGAAAACCATCATCATAAATCATAAATTACATTTTAAGTCTTCCTCTTCCCTAATCTAGTGAAATTTGGGAAAGGTTGAGGTTCTAATCCTTGGAGTTTGTTGTGGCTCCTCACTTGGCATAAAAGGTTGTGCTTGTGGCTCTAACTCAACCACCATCCTACTAGTAGATGGCAGTGACTCTACCACGTCAATGTCATCCAATCCTAAAGCTCCTATTGTTGCATCCACATCCTCCCTTGCATACCTCTCAAAATCAAGAATCTCATCTTAAAAAATATGAGAACCGCTCATTCCACCCTATCCAATCACTATAAGGATCAATGTTATCCAAATCAATGACCTCCTTTAATTTATCCTCTATGGTTCTTGTGCGAAGTCAAAGGTTGTACTGCACAAAGACAAGGTCATTGAGACATTTTTAGTTAATTTGTTCCCCTTCATGTGGATGACCTCAAAAAAACTCCAATTGTGCTCACAACTAGATACACTACAAGGTTGGCAAAAAATGTAGAGAGCTAAGCCAATCTTTTAAGGTTTGGGGTGTTTGCACCCCAACCTATCCACCAAAAATCTACAAAATAAAATATTAAAGAGAACATAAGAAAACCATATTATATCAAATTGTTAGTTTGTAACTTTTAAATGTATGCGATATAAAGACTCCAATTTTTGTTACTTGGTGAATGAGTGTTTCTTCCTTGGATAAAAACAGTTTACCCCTACTAATCTTGTAATTGTGCAATTCTTAAATAATGAGGTCTCTCGCCTCAACTTAAGGTATCATCCTCTAAATGCATGTCGTGAGACTCTTCTTAGCCTCTCCATTAGGATCTAAGAAGCCATCCAAATGGTATAATCTATGGTTGAGGAAGTACACCACTACATGGATAGGTTGGTGGAGTTGATTATTCCAGCTCCGATCATTGATCTACCAGATGGGATCAAACTTATAAGGCTATCCCTCTTGTAAAAATTTCAAATGGTGTAATGTCCCCATTTTCAGGTTCTCTTGTAATGCAACAAGTGTTGGCTTCCTAGGTTGGTCTCGACAAGATCACAAAAGTGCTTTGATGTTAAGACTATGTTCAGACAGATTAATGGAGATGAACAACACTTTCTTGAATGATATCAAAGGGCAAGCAATCTTGGGCGAGAGGATGTAATGTATTATTTTTTATAGAATTGAGAAATTAAATTTATTTAATTCCCAAAGATAAATTATACCAAAAAAGGGAATTAAAATTAACTAATTATTATTACCTAAAAGCTAAATTAAAGATAATATTAAATAATTAATATTAGTGACTTTAGACATAGATTAATTAAAGTTTCTAATTGTAACTATGCCAAAGCTGAAGAAATAGAAAAAATAATACTATACTAATGTCTCTGGGATTGATGAAGAGCTTAAAATGATTAATTATTTTATTAATGTTCTAAGGAATAACAAACTCAAGACGGAAATCTTGAAATCAACATTTTTGGTAGTGAAACTAATCTACCCTAGATGGTCTTGGAGGAGTCAAGCAGTCTTCTCAGTTAGAGCATAAAGAGAAAATTTGTGCACTCTCGAGTGGAGACAAATTTGTAGAGTAAGGGTTATTTGCAAAGGTACTTTGGATCTATTTGAGTATTATATTATTAAAGTTGTATTTGAAGACTCGAAAAATATTATGTACAATATCATTGTTGGTGATGGTTTAATGGATGAGTAATCTGGTGCTGATTGCAATGCTATTGTTTCAGGGAAATATTATTCCATTATTCTGGAGGCATGATAGTGGACGACATAGTTACATGACTCTACGAGTCCAAAGGCGAATCCCCCAAAATGGGTCAAATTGACCCTAGCCTAAGACTCGGCCGAGTCAGACCGAGTCTGGACTGACTCGCTGAGTCAAGTAGACTCAATTGACTCACCGAGTTCCAAGCTCCTAACTTGGCCACGGCAGACACAAATTATAAAGTGAAAAAAAAAATTAAGAGTTTTACTTTGACTTTTATGTTTATAGCTTTCTCTCAAACACAAAAGGAGCATTCTTTCATTTGCAAACACAAGGAAGAGAGAAATAAAGGGATTAGAGAAAAATATTCGGGTTTTAGAGAATAGACCAGCAGATCGATTGGCTCTCAAATATTGATTGTTGATTGTTTGTGCAAGTTAGTAGCTTGCATTCTCACATTCAGAGGAGTTAAAAGAAGCATTTGGAGGAGGCCTCCACAAATTTGAAGAGCATTACTTCATTTTTTGAGCAAATTTGAATAGGTGAATTACATTTTTTGTGTTGTTTTCTAAATCTTTTACATTCATATTTCCATTTTGTTCACATTTGTTTTAGTTTTGTTTCATTTTATGTTGATGGAAAAGTAAGAAACCCTAGTTTTTTTTTCTTTATTTTATTTATTTCGATTTAATTAGAATGTGCAGAATTTCTAAATGTTTTTTTTTCATTTATGATAAATTGCAGCAGCAGCAGCATAATGTTTGAGCCCAGAGTAGTGCACCTAAGTCTAACCCAAATGCAGACCCTGCCAGATGCAAAAGGGATAAGGCTTCGAAACATGTCATCCCTGGATCAAATTAAGGAGAAGTTATATGTTGGCATTGCAAAGTTAAATATAGTGGGGGAGGTATTAACCGATTGAAATATCACCAAACACATATATCAAGGCATGATGCCAAAGGATGCAAAGCAGCACCCTAGTATATTATACATGAAATCCAAGCTCATTTAGAGGAATTTGAAGAGAAAAAAGAATTAAAACAGAAGCATATGGAAGAAATAGCAAACTTTGGTGGAGAGGCCTCTTCAAATCTTTGTCCTCCATTATCTCCATCTACAAGTAGTGGTACTGCGAGTGTGAGCATTGGGCCTCGGATTCGTAAGAAGAAATCCACATTAGATTCCCTTTTTATTCCACGCACAACTCCAGGTGCTCAACCATCGCTTGAGAGCATGGGTTGGAATAAGGAGAAGCATGAGGCTGCTAAAATCGCAATTGGAGATTTTTGGTTCTACAACAA
Organism: Thuja plicata; assembly: GCA_018584345.1. NCBI lineage: Eukaryota > Viridiplantae > Streptophyta > Pinopsida > Cupressales > Cupressaceae > Thuja > Thuja plicata. The sequence goes on from MU223753.1 coordinate 1,125,543, forward strand.
CCTTCCATTTGATGCAGCAATGTACTCATTATTTTAATTTCTATGTCTTGATTTTCTTGCTTTCAAGAGTATGCCACATTGATTATTTTAATTTTTGAAGTTGAAAGTAAAACTTAATAGCATACTTATTCTGTTTATTTAATTTGTTTTAGGTCTCCTTATTGACAAATTGCGGTAGATGCTATTACTGTTTGTGGTGCGAGGTTCAAAGTCCCTAATGATGAGGAGCTAAAAGGTCCTATTTTGACCCGAAAGGTGGCTAATGTCAAAGTCACAATCGTCGAGCAGCGTGAGGTATGGAGGAAGGGTTGCACCAGCATGACTGATGGTTGGACTAACAAAAGTAGAACACTGTTGAATTTTCTTGTCTCCTCATCAGGTAATTGTAGAACTTGTACTTACTACTTTGTAAACTATATTCAAGAATCAATATTGATTTAGTGATTTAGTTTTTAAATATTGATTGTACTAAATTGGTTTTTTTCTCAGGTGGCACAGTGTTTTTGAAATCAGTTGACGCTTCAGGAAAAATAAAAAATTTTGAGTATCTCTGTGAGGTCTTGGAGGAAGTGTTGAAGGAGGTGGGTGAGGATAATGTGGTACAGATAGTCACGGATAATGCAACAAATTATGTTGTTGGAAGTAAAATTCTTGTGGAGAGGCACCCCACCTCGTTTTGGATTCCTTGTGCTGCTCATTGCCTTGACCTCATGTTGGAGGATCTTGGCAAACTTCCCTAGATAAAAACATGTGCAGAGCACGCAAGGAGTATTTGTAAATTCATATATAATCATACTTGCGTCCTCAGCCTTATGAGGAATTTCACAAATACGAAAGAGTTGGTTCATCTAGGGATCACCTGATTTGCAACAAATTTTATCACGTTGCAATCCTTGCTTCAGTCCAAGGCCGGTTCGAAATGCATGGTTTTAAGTGATGAGTGGACCGCATCATCATATGTGAAGAGCAATGCAGCGATTGAGATGACTGGTTGGGTTTTTTATGAGAATGGCTTTTGGCAACCAGCCAAGGAGATTGTGCAGGTAATTTTCCCTTTTTTTCTCATTTCCATTTCATTTCATCATTTTTGTTCACACTTGTTTATGTTTATTGTTAATTTTTAAAAGTAAATCTTAGAACTTAAAGCTTAATGTTTCAACTTTCACAATGAACACAGTTCATAGATCCTTTTATTGTTCTCCTACAAATTGCTAATGGAGAGAAGCCCACAATGGGATACATTTATGAGGGCATGGACAAGGTGAAAGAGGCCATTAGATCTTTTTACAGAGGGAATCGAGCTAAATATGGTCCCATATGAGAGGTCATTGATCAACAATGGCACAATCTACTTCATAGACCCATACATGCAGCTGCCCACTACCTTAATCCGACGTTCCAATTTTTCCCAAATTTCAAGGCCGATGACAAGGTGTGGAGTGGGCTCTACGACGTTTTAGAGAGAATGTCACTTGATTCATCAGTTGGAGCACATGTAGTCTGTGAGATAGAAATGTATAGGAATTCACAAGGAGACTTCTTTTTACGAGACTTATGCAAGAAAAGTCGGTCACTACTGATGCCAGGTAAAAATCCATTTAGGGCATAATTTATAATTTAAATCTTAAACTTGTCTATCTATGATTCTAATTCTATTACCATTTTACGTTGACAAAGTCAAAGTTATAGAATAGATTATAGAATTGATTTTTAATTTTTCTTCTTTCAGATGCATGGTGGGAGATGTTTGGTACTCAGGTGCCAAATCTACAGAGGATTGCAATTCGTATCTTGGGCCAGCCATGAGTGCTTCAAGTTGCGAGCGCAACTAAAGCATGTTCGGGCATATACAACCTTCGCCTCCGTCACAGACAGATCTTGTGTTTATTCATTACAACCTTCGCCTCCGTCACAGACAGATCTTGGGCGCTAACACATCTCCTATCATTTAGAGGAGGTTGATCCACAGGCAGAGTGGAACACTGAGGTTGACGATCCTGTCTTCAGTAAATCACCTTTTGCTTCTTCAGTGGTTCTAGTGAAGAAGGATGGTACCCTCAGGATGTGTATAGATTACAGGATGCTGAATCAGAGGACCATTAAGAACAGGTATCCGATTCCGCGCATTGATGAGCTGATAAATGAGTTGCATGGGGCATGCTACTTTTCTAAGATTGATGTGAGATCCGGTTACCATCAGATCCGGATGCGAGAGGAGGATATAGAGAAAACAGCATTCTGATGTCACTGTGGACATTTCGAGTTCTTAGTCATGCCCTTTGGTTTGACTAATGCTCCAACCACCTTCCAGTCTACCATAAACAAAATTTTCCACAGTCAGTTGAGGAGGTTTGTTGTGGTCTTCTTCGACGACATATTGATTTACAGCAAGACGTGGGATGATAATCTTGCTCATTTGGATACTATGTTGGATATTCTGGAGAGGGCTTATTTGTATGCAAAGGAGTCCAAGAGTGCTTTAGGGATAACCGAGTTAGTGTATCTAGGTCACATTATCAGTTCAAAGGGAGTACGTATGGATCTAGATAAGGTCCGAGCTATCTTGGATTGGCCTGCTCCTGAGAGTTTGACACACCTCAGAGGGTTCATTGGGTTGTGTGTCTTCTATCGCAGATTTGTTGCGGGGTTTTCACGACATGCAGCTCCCTTGAGTGATTTGACCTGCAGGGTGCTTTTGAGTGGACTTCTCAAGCACAGGAGTGTTTTGTGAAGTTCAAGTTGATCATGACGTCGTGCCCAGTTTTGGCATTGCCAGATTTTTCTAGACCCTTTGATTTGCATTGTGGTGCTTCAGGTGAGGGCATTGGTGCAATACTTTCCCAGGACCACCACCCTATTGTATTTGAGAGCCATAAGCTTCGGGGTCCCGAGAGGGTCTTTAGTGTTTATGATAAGGAGATGTAGCCATTATGCATGCTTTGGCTAAATTCAGGCAGTATTTGGTCGGTAGTAAATTCTGCATCAAAACTGATCATAACAACTTAAAGTATTTCCTAGGACAGCGTGATCTCAATGAGAGACAACAGTAGTGGGTTAGTAAACTGCAGTCCTATGATTTTGAGAATCTCATATATCAAGGGTACTCAGAATGTGGTTGTTGATGCACTTTCTAGGAGGCCTCACTTGGGTTCTATGACAGCGATATCTGAGGATTGGGGGCATTTGATTATTGCGGAATATGTTAGGGATCAGTGGGCTGCTGGTTTTATTGATGGAACCATAGAGGACAGTAGGTATACACTTGTGAATGAGTTGATCATTTAAAAGGAGCAGGTGTTGTTGGTTCCAGGATCGGGTGTTCGTTTGGTGGTGTTGAGAGCTTTCCATGATTCTCCTTTAGCAGGGCATCTGGGTTTTTACAAAACCTATAGGCAGGTGCGGGAGAGATTCACTTGCAAAGGCCTGAAGTTTGATGTGCAGCAGTATGTCAGAGAGTGTCTGGTTTGTCAGCAGAACAAACAAGAGCACACCTATCTAGCAGGGTTACTGCAGCCATTGCCCATTCCTGAGCGGAAATGGGAATGCATCTCTATAGACTTCATTGTGGGCTTGCTTAAAGCTCAGGGTAGGGTTTGCATTTATGTGGTAGTGGATCGTCTTACGAAGTATGCCCACTTCTTTCTGATTACAACCACTTTCTCAGCGACATAGGTTGCAGATTTATTCTTCCGGGAGGTGTTCAGATTGCATGGTTTGCCCTGGAATATAGTAAGTGACCGAGATAGCCGTTTTATGAGTCACTTCTGGCAGGAGCTCTTTCGGTTGTGGGACGGAGTTAACTCCCAGTATTAGTTACCACCCTCAGACTGATGGTCAGACTGAGATCGTTAATAAATGGGTGGAGGGCTACCTTCGGAATTATGTGTCTGCTCAGCAAATAGCGTGGGTGAAGTGGATTTATCTATGTGAGTATTGTTATAATACCACTCACCATATGTCTATTCGGATGGCTCCTTTCCGAGCTTTGTATGGTTATGATCCTCCTAGTTTTCTGGATTTACTTTTCAGTGATAGCAGAGTTCCCAGTGCAGGTGATTTGTTGCAAGACAGTCAAGATATTATGGGAACTTTGAGGGACAATATTCAGAGAGCTCAAAATCAGCAAAGGCAGTGTGTATCAGAAGAGGGTTCCTCGCTCTTTCCAGGTTGGAAATATGGTATATTTGATGTTGCAGCCTTACAAGGAATCTTCTATTCGAAAGAGTGGAGCTGAGAAGCTCAAGCCTCGGTATTATGGGCCTTTTCGTGTTGTTAGGCGGGTGGGCGAGGTTGCATATGAGTTGGATTTGCCAGAGGACAGTAGGGTGCATAATGTGTTTCATGTATCGCGCCTCAAAAAGGTGTTAGGCAGACATGTTCTGTCCTCTCTGTTACCCCCTCTGGATGATGAGGGAAAGTTAGAGTTGGTACCTGAGGTTATTTTGGAGACTCGTGAGCGACATTTGCGTCGGTGAGTTATCAGGGAGTTTTTGATCAAGTGGTCTAGTTTACCGATTGAGGATGCCACTTGGGAGTCAAAGGACATTCTTCAGCACCCCGGTTTGCGATTGCTTGAGGACAAGCAATCTTGGGGAGGGAGGACTGTGATGTCCCCGATTTAGCAGTTGTCAGTGGGACAAGATTGTTAGCCCATCATTGCGACCCTCATGGGCTAATGCTTTGTTTTGAGGGTCTCTTGTTCAGGACTTACTATTTTGGGTAAGTCATCTCGTGCCAATTTCTATTTTGGACGGTGGATTTCAGTGTTCAGTGTTCAGTATGATTTGGAGTTGGATCAAGGTGATTGATTAAGTCTTCCTTCTTTAATTAATTGTGGAGTTATAAGTTATATCAATAATGATTAATGATATCTTATGTTTATATGAGACTTTATTATTAAAGTTGAATATAATTATTGTTTCACATATCCTAAGTTGAAAGGAAGAAGTGCTTTAAGTTATTTGAAGAGTACGAATGAAGACATGTAAAATCGAGCCTTCAAGAACAAGATTCAGCTTTTATAAAGGACTTCGAAAGCTTGTGAATCCATCTTATGCATTTTATGAACTTGTGTCTTGGAGAAATTGGAGAGGGTTTCAGAATTTTGGCTAATCGAATTGTGAATTTGATTTGTTGTTACAGCACTTTGAATTGGACCATTAATGTCCAGTGAATTGTGTAAGGTGCCGGTGGTGATAAGAAGTTAATGCGACTTGCTTCTTTCAGCATTTCCAAGCGTGTAGAAGCCGCGGTAGCAATATGAATGATCAGCATATGCGGGTAGTATGGGAAGTTTTATGGTGACTGGACGTCACTCTTTCCAGTGATCAGCAGCGACTGGTTCTTGTGCCACGTCGAGTCTTGGAGGTGTGCGGGTTGAGGAAGACACCTTGTGGCCTGCATTTGCAATCACGCGGCCAGCAAGCACTGGTGAATATAGAGGTAGATTAATTCGTATACATCTACATTCATCAATTACGGTACTCATGGAATAAAGAATTTGAGAGTTGTTTGATGTAATTATCATTTGGGCTTATATATTGGAAAATTCTAAAAAAAAAACATATATTTGATTTCAAAGAAAAGTCTGCAAATTGTCTATTAGTGTGAAGTGAATTTTGTATTGAAATTTCAAGGAAGAGTCAAGCAGGCTCTTTATATGCTGCTACTTTAGTGCTGCTGTGAATGATGTGCATTCTGTTGAATAAATAAGTATTCCAGGTGCAAGCTTATATTGAGTACTCGGCGGATATTTAAATTATATATTTCTGACGTAATTTCTTCAGCAATATTTATATGGGAATATGGGAAATGGTTGATATAACTATAATCTTTACATTTTAAAAACTTAATACCATATTTAAAACCTGATCAATAATAGTAGCATCATTTACTCAACATCAATAATCATGCATTAGAGAAAAAAACAATAACATATGATATTTACATGTTAATCGCTTGTGGGAGAAAACCACGGCAAATTACTTGCTTATATAATAATCTCTTACAGATTTCGTAGGCTCCAACGTACTAGAGTTACCAACCCCTCAATTTGTGAGCACCAGCCCACCAGAGGCACCAACCCCTCATTCAATTTGAGAGCAGTTGCCCACTAGAGGCATCAACCTCTCATTCACTTAGAGGCACCAACCCCTAATTCAAATTGTGTTCACAAGAGCTATAACTCTCTTCTTCAATCTGCCATAAACTAATCATAAAACTCCCACAATGTGATCACAATCTTCTCATGATAATCTTCTATAAACCTCTTATAATCTTCATTTATTCACTCTATAATTTCTGCATTTATAAATCTGTTATTTGCCTCTTCATTAATGAAGTGTCTTCTCCAAGAGAAGTGATTTCAAAATGGAATTGTTTTTTTTTAAATATCTTTCTTAAATCACACCCTTTGCACTTTGCTTACAAACTTTTATTAATTCATCATTAATTGCTGCCTTAGATGAATTAATGTTTGCTTGCTTTAAAACGATTGCTTCTTCTTTAATTACAACTCAGACCTGTTCAAAATATCTGTTGACTTTTCTTAAACAATACTTTTAATTATCTCTTTGCTTGATACTTTCATTTAAGCAACTAGTCATTATAATAATACTTCTTTATTTTAATATTTATTTATTTTTCCATAGTCGGATTTGTCTTCTTATCTTTACAAATAAACTGGCCAGTACATATACCCTTGGCCATATTGTTGACATGGCAAGGTACCCTTCGATGAACCGGCAAATGGAATACTTTCTCTCAGCAATAATAAATATCCATGAAAGTGCTTCAAGATTCGACAGTGAGCATGGCTTTTATTAGATATGGTAAATGTTTTGTGTCACTTCGAATAGCATAGACAAATGTGTATTGTAGGTGCTAATAGAAGTCATTTGTGGCTTCAATATTCTTCCACTATACTACTTAAGTCAGTGTCGATTCTACTTTTCCTCATATTTACCCTATCAAACAAGATCAACTTCACATATAATGCCTGACTTCCAAGGCTATTGATATTAATATCTTCCACTCATCATGTATAAAGTACTTGATAACTTCTATTCTTATATATAGTGTGGTGGCCATGGATGCATCTTCTATTCCCAAAAACATTCAAGTCTGTTAGCAATTTCCGCTGAGTGCCTTTGATATCAATGACATTCTTGTACATACAAAGATAATGAATCTTCTTGACATCAATGACAAACGATCCAACATTGAATTCCTTGATTAATTTATTTAATTCAAGGTATTATTAAGTATTAAAAGACTCATTTCCAAATTTTGCAACCATAAATATATAGCGAATTCTTAAACAAATGCAATAAAAATTAAATTATATGTTAATATGTTTGCTAAGACACACTAACTCCCCTCCCCCTCCTCCGCTACCGAAATTGTTTTGACTGAGGTACAAATCTAGCCCTGGTTCAGCTCAATGGCACCCAAGGTACTAGTCAAGCACCCAGGTTCCCTATGGATCCTTTTGTGCCATGGGTGAACCCAAGGGAACCTGCACCTATTGGGCCCCAAAAGGTGAAAAAACAGTTTTTTTAAACAAAAACTAACCTACAAGCTCTTTTATAATTATTTTTATAAACAAAAAAGTGTTACTGCCCCTTGAACTTGCTTGAGGCATTGCCCCTCGGCGCTATTGGGGGCATTGCCACCAAATCTCTATGAGTACTGCCCCTCAACTCCATTGTGGTATCCACTACTAGACACCACTATTTGGTTAAGCACCTTGATCTCATCAATAGTGAACTGCTCCACAAAGCATAACCTTGGATATATGGAGCAATGTATTAATATATTTTCATCATAGTTGTGTTGCTCCATATATTAAAGAGAAAAATAAACAACTCCAATTGTAAATCAATTTGAAACAACTTGAGCTGTTAACTCAAATGGTTTTGTTACTGATCCTTATTCAATTTTATCATTCTTACCTATTGAAAAACATTTTAAATGCTTAACGCTTTTATATAGGAGCTCTCAAAAGTTGTAAATGTTGTGCTGGTGACAAGATAAGCATCTACAATTTTCACAAATTTATATATTCCCATACCCATACCCATACCCAAGGAAAAATATGTGTACCACTGTATTGGGTTCTGATACCTGTACTCAAACCAATAGATGTAGAAAGATGAGCAGTATCCTTACGTCTAAAGAAATACCATGTAGTTGTTACCGAATAGTGTGTTGATTGACAAAATACATGAGAAATAAGTTGTAGGGTACATACGGGTGTACATGGAAGTGCACTATGGTGTTTGATCCAAGTTATTCCAACGATAATGAGTCATAACTGTTTTGTTTCATGTTATCATATGTTCATGTTAATGTCTGTCTTGTGTTTATCAACATTCATGGTTACGTATTCTTGATTGAAATGTACTATGTATTCTTGTATCGCTGTTAGATATGCATTCTTATATTCTTGTATGTTATGTATTAACATATTTCCTACATTCATGTTAGAGTCGGTTTATGTGGTTAGTGTGAGTTGGTCTATGGTGATTCAGAATACATCTAGGATGGGAAAACGTTAAACCACCTAGAACTATTCAGTTTTTTACTTCTGGATTTGATTGTGTCAGTGTTTTTAGCATCAACGTTTCAGATCACACTCCGTGATCCATCATCAGGATGAGAGAGTGTAAGAAATGTAAAAATAAAATGCAGACAAAGCCTCACTCAAAAGATATAAAAAGGGGGGAAGGGGGTAGAGAGGACACGCAGAGAGAGAGAGAGAGAGAGAGAGAGAGAGAGAGAGAGAAAGCAAAAATCAAAAACCAAAAGCACAACTCTAAAGAGGAAGACAACTACAACAAAATTAGCCTATAAAAAAGTAAATTAAACCAAGAAAAAAGAAAAGCCACTAAAAATAAAAAAAATAAAAACTAAAACAAACACAAGAAGAAAAAACTAAAAAAGCTAAATTTTTTGACACACATATATATAGGTGTGTACGCATGTATATAAATATATAAATATATACATATATACATAAGCACGTGCCTAGATATATATATGTATGTATATGAATATATAAATATATACCCTTATACATATGCGCACACCTATAT
>MU223753.1:1158350-1177064 GCA_018584345.1 Thuja plicata
AATAGGAATGTCTCCGAATCTCCCGAAACTGAAATCATAGAATGATCTCGTAGAGACTCAAGACTGTAACCCATCTCCACCTCCTAAAATGTAGGAACTCCTCCTACAATTAAGGAACTACTCTCAACTGCTCTCCTACTGTCTTAAACTCCAGATCCGAACACAGTATACCCTGATTGAGTCACTAAACACCACTGCCAGCCTACGAGACTCCCTGATAGGCTAACTCCCACGTCCTGCTAGATAGAGCTAAAAGAGGGGACATGACAGTTCTCCCCTCTCGGAGATGCTTGCCCGCAAGCAATACAACACTAATCCTCCACTATCCCAAGCAATCCAAAAACTAAGCACTGACCGATCCCAAACCTGAAGTGGCTCGTCAGAATAAACATACTCCCCATTGTAAGGTGTAGAGGTGAAGTAGATCGCATCGTCACAGTAGAGTATCCACCCCTGAATACCCTCGAGCCCAAGAATCCAAACAAATGGCCATCCTGTCCTTCGGTCAGAGTTCGGACCAGTAGCCAGCCCCAAAATAGACCTGTTATCCAACCTGTACCAATCCTCATACAATCTCCGTGGCAAATCTAAGGCACCCGATCTTGTGTGTTGAGACACTGAGGGACATGGGGTTATGATCAAATCGTTGTCACTATCTGAGTCCTGATCAGTAATCATACTCCTAGCTGATCCACCCTGAGACAGAAGTGTGCATGCCTTGAGCACGATCTTCCCTCTCCCAACCATAAACTCCAATTGTCTCTTCCTGAAATCTTGGCTGTATCTCCCCAAGGATTGCAACCACTATAAACCCAAAACTACATCTGTGCCCCCTAGATCAAACATGTAAAAGTCATCTATCAAGGTGTATTTCTCCATGCCTATGCTCAATTGTGGAATACCCTTGATGCATTGTAGAGTAAGACCATTGGCCACAGTCACATCGATTCCTGGAAAATTCTGTGCTTGCAGACCACACCGGTCTACCATTCCTGTATTTATAAAATTATGTGTAGACCCACTGTCCACCAAACAATTCACAATATGCCCATGGATCATACCCGAGATGTAGAAGAGGTGAATCATCGGTGCACCTAACAACGTAGCCATAGTCCCATGTGTCTCAACTGCTACCTCAGTATCTTCGAGCTCAATTTGGACACCATCATCCATGTCATTTATATCCCGAACCTCCTCATCGTCTACATCTGATACGACCTCAATAAGATGTGCCTTGCCCTGCCCAAGGCACCTATGTCCTAGTACCCATGGCTCCTTACAAGAAAAACATAATTTCCTCCTCCTTAGTTCATTTCTAGAATCCAGGTCTAATTTGGGAGGTGGAGGTGGCGTGTCCTTAGCCTGCAAAGGAGGCCTCTGTGGTGCCTGTGTATTCCCGGATGGTTTCTTATCATTCTGATAAGAGGTAGGAGTGGTATCTAGTCTCAATGTCACATCAATGGCCTCCCTGAGATTAGCCGGCTGGAAGGCGCAGACCAATCCCTTAAGCCTGTCCTGCAATCCCTCAATGAATAACATCACACTGTTTTTGCGGCATATCAGGTACCATAACTGCAATGCGCTGGAACTCATTAATATAGGCCTCAATATGCCCTGTCTGTCTAATGTGAGTCAACTCTCTATAGTAGAGCTCTGTGTCCTTCTGGTGAAACCGGGTAATAAGCCGCTCAATGAAATTTGTATAAGAGTGAATCAGCGTATGATCCTAGGCGATCAATCCATGGTGTCAGCAGTCATATGCGACCCCGTCCAGATGTAATACAGCAAACTGAATAGCCTCTCTCTCAAGCATGGGTCGTAAAGACAAATAAATATCTAGCTTGTGCACCCAAGCTTGTGCACTAGCACCACTAGTGCCATCATATGTAGCCAAGGTGATTTTTCCGGTAGCCCTTTTGAGATCATTGTTCTAATGGGGCCTCTGTCCCCTGTCACCTCTAAACCTGATAGTATATCTACGCTGTGCACAATACTGGGGAAGAGGAAAAACATCCCTAACCTCCGGAGGTAGGGCTCTCCACTCAGCAGTAGCTGCCATAACTGACTCCTGGAATCCCACCTCAGGTGGCTCCACCTGTTCCGGTTGCTCACCGGGTCTAAACTGTGGAAACAAGGGCCTATCCCTAGCAGGTATACAATGTCGCTCATGCCTATGGGAATGAATGGAGCTCCCCACTGAAGTATGGGATCTGTGACTATGCTAACTTCCTGCAACTGAAGCTGACCTGCTTCGTCCCTGTCTGCCTCTATGCCTACCTAGTTCCAATCGCTCCAAGGTGTCATGTAACTTGTCTAAGGTCTGAACTATCTTGGGCTGCATATTGATAAGAGTTCGCATCAACTCTATATCTCTATCTTCATCCTCTTGCTGGTTACGTCTAGCGCCTCTCTGTTCGTCTGCCATAATGGTTTCCTCTCCTGTACCAAGTTCTAACTCGTACTGAGCTCTCCTGCGAGTGTAATATCTATGTATACCAGCTCTACCAGGCTGCATAGAAGTCACTTATTCTACAATCAGTGATTACCCAAACTCTAATAAAAATTAATATAATCTTCCTGAAACCAGTCGAGATCAATTTTCTCAAACCCTACAGGCTGGCAGGATACCAGCTCTGATACCACTGAAATATCCCAAGAGGATATTTACTCTGTTGCTGCTATAAAATTTATTTAAATAATTACGTTCTCCTGTAAGTTTTTGTTATCTTGCAAAACTAGACAGAAGTTGCAGAAGGAATGATTTTTCTTTGATATTTTCAGAATAATGTGGTACAATGTAATGACAGTAACAGCAGCAAATAGATAGTTATAACAATAACCCGATACAAAAGCATGTGTAATGCTGGAAATGCTTCTAACTGTACCAATAAATCTGATATCAAAAAGAATTAAGTTTGGTACCTCAAATACAATCAATGTCAGAATATAGAAGGCGGCTAGCAACTGTAGTGTTTACTAGTCTGCTCACAAAATCCAACGCCCAGCTGATATAGATTGCTGAGCAAATCTCCTCCCAATATCCAATGCCAAAATGATGCAATCAGCTGAAACTACAAATATGGTCTCCAATTTCTAACGCCACTGATATGGACTGCTGTAGCAACAAATCGGCCTGAAGGACAAGTTCAGCTCTGTATTACAGCCTCAATTCCACATACTGATATGCTCAGCCAAGAGGACCGTACTCCATCAATGTCAAATATTTGTGCAATAACTTGTAAATCAGATCCAGCTGAGGGCTACGTCCCAACTTGATCAACTTTCAGCCTAGGGTTTGACGTCCTAGTGAGGGAATGCTCAATCCAGAGCAAAGCGCCCAAATTATGTTTTCAAAATGTTCAAAGATGGTTTACCTTTCCTTGCATTGGCCTTATATCATCTTCTCATGTAATTCGAACCCTAAAAGGAACCCTAAAAGAAATACTTAGGAACTTAATAATATAAAGTTATATTCTTTAATAATGGCGCCCAAGTGCCTGAAAATCATTATTTCACCAATAAGAATAGTTCCAAGTGTAAAATAGGTCCCTGAATATGATAATCAAATAGAAGAGGCCGAGCTCTTTCCAATGGACTATCACATGATGGCAGAACTCACCAGATGGAGCCAGAAAACTCCTTATTACTTCCTAGTGGCTAAATACTTAGCCTTATTTAAATTATTAAAATGCTAACTTGGGAGAATATTTAAATATATTAAAATATTTCCCAAATAGCGAACTGATAGCCAAAACACCTCTACAAGGTGAAACTGACCTCGTCACCTCCTGTGACTGATGCCGGATAATATGAAATAACTAACAGTCTCATCCCTCAAAAATAGGGATACTCCTAAAAAATAGGAATGTCTCCGAATCTCCCGAAACTGAAATCATAGAATGATCTCGTAGAGACTCAAGACTGTAACCCATCTCCACCTCCTAAAATGTAGGAACTCCTCCTACAATTAAGGAACTACTCTCAATTGCTCTCCTACTGTCTTAAACTCCAGATCCGAACACAGTATACCCTGACTGAGTCTCTAAACACCACTGCCAGCCTATGAGACTCCCTGATAGGCTAACTCCCACGTCCTGCTAGATAGAGCTAAAAGAGGGGACATGACAGATTTGTAATATTACTGTTCAAACCTGGCAAATTATTTTAAAAATTCATATCATATTACAAATCCAAAACAAATTCAAATTTCGAAAGCAAAATCGGAATTGAGCCAGGCAGGCGCTTTTCACTAAAGGTTGGGGTGGCAACACATGGTCGCCACCTGAGAATACATTCACCGTGATCAAGGATTGTGGTTGCTGGGAAATGTGATTAGTATGATTGCAGTTGACTTGATGTTGCGATCAATTCTTGCGAGCATTGATCGAGTATTGGCCAAATAAGCGATCATTCCAGACCAGGTGAAAACTCACAGCAGTATATACTATAATCCCTGGACTAAAGCAACTTTGTGATCTCCACATTCATCCCATAATTGGCAATGTGACTTTTGAACATTGCGAAGGTTGACTAACAGACAGCAGAATCGGATCATATCTAAATTGATTGAGCATTGAGCAAGTAGATCTGAAGAGTATGTGGCGAGACTCTCCTGGCCTTGGTAAATTCAAAAGATTACTTCATCAAGTCTAGGGTCAGACCAGGCTCTCTTCAATCCAAGAATATCGAGATCATTCGTCCGCAACTCTTAACACAGACAATATCATTTGCAGGACTAGGTGCCACATTAAAATCTCAAGACAATTGCAATTGTACTCAATTTTATGACGAAATAAAATTCAGATTGTGCTCATATTGTTCCAAGTTTTCGTATATTCACTTGTATGTGTTTCTGTATGTCTCGGGATATTTCATTAAGTATAACACCTTGTTCACACCAACTAGATTGATCAGAAGAACCACAAGAAAACCCACCACCACTCGTAGTAAAAGTATGGTATCTGACTCCTTAAAAAGTGAAAATGGCAACTAAATCAAAGTAATTTCGCGGCACTACTTACTCATCAAAAAGCATATTATTTTTTATTCTCCTATCACTCATCAAATAAAATGCAAGTGAATATGACAGTCAATTTAGGATTTAGGGTTTGGTTTGGACAACACTCACAAACAATTGCAAACAAATCCAATCACAATAAACCATGCCCTAGATGAATCCACATGCAAATCAAAACCAATTCTGATTTTCCAAAATCAATTGTACCCAAGTAAGCCTAGATTTGTTGACCAATTTGGTAACATAGATAAAAAGGTCAATGAAAAAGAGTGAACAATCGATAAGGTTAGCATAGTCAGGCGAAGAAAAGATGTAAATGGGAGATGAGAACATGAAATTCAATTATTCCAAAGAACTGGGCAATTAGCTAAAAATCATATGAGTTTTACTTTTCATATTGCATTATAAGTTCACCAGCTACAAAAACAAGGAAAGGTTACACTAAGTCTGTTTTCAAGATCTACTATTATTAATTATTTCATGTGGCAACATAACCTGTTGATATACAGAACAAATACTATAGAGAAAAATTAAAAGCTAAAAGAAAAAGATCTACAAGATAATGAAGGCTAGCAGCCCTGGACAAAGAACAGATGAAAGTACAAAAGAATAATATGGCACAAAATAGCTCAAAGGATTTGATAATTAATGAAATTTTACTTACATGGTCAATAATGTGTTTCTCTCGTTAATTCAACTGAAACATCTACAAAATCAGACGTTGGTTGAGGAGTGACCTTAAGTGATGACACATGTTGAATCAAGTTTATAAAGATGATTTCCAGCAAGCTAAATACAAGGAATGGTTGAGAGTGTCGAATGTGTACATTTCCCTATTAAAACATTGCTGGACTGGGCAAAGCAATACAGGGATACTTTTCTATTTGCATTTTAATTGGAGATTACAACTTCATCAGTTAGTTGAGTATTTACATGCTGGCGATTACAAAAATTAGTTATTAACAAACACAAAAGCATAGAAATGGAAATACAAAAGAATATATCTGTTCCACATATTATAAAAAAATCTCTATGCTTTCACAAGAGTAGAAGAAATACACACTCAAGTACAGAAAAAGAATTACAACAAAAAACATAATTACCATTCCCCAGTAGCCAGGATTATAAACTCCAACGCCACCCTCAGGACACTGGTTTGTTCCTTCACTGTCACAGAAGACTTCCATCCGCAGTGCAATTTTATTCCGCTCAAAGATTGATGAACGATCTGTCACCAGCAATACAGATCTTTCATCTCCAATAATGGACCATGGATCTATATTTGATGGTGTGTTAGGTCCCCCTGCTTCAAATCCTGTTAAACCAACAAATATACTCATGATAAGAACATGTCAAGTATGATATACTGACTAAATAAATCCTGCGAGAAAACCTATACAAATGGAGGATTATGATATTTTGTTCATTTTTTTTATAACAGAGTTTGCCCATATCTAAAGCTGATAATGTTCAAGGGTTGAGCTTAATTCATTAAAACATTGGATTCTCATTGTGGAAACCCAAGTTCAATTCCCTATAGGGGCATATAAAGTGAAATTCTAAGTTATGAATGTTGGTCTTCTATAGGAGGTGGTTTTTAAATAAAAGTGGATTTCTAAGTAGTGACTCTGTCTTCCATGGTGATTTATAATGATTTTTTCTGTAAGAAGCTTGTATTGGTCTAATGTTAATGCTCATATGAGGAAGATATTTGTAATCAACATTCAATTCAAAAAAATATTGATAATTGTATGCCTTAAAGCAGTGCATGCTCCTCCTTTCTATTCAGGAAAAGCCAAAGAAAATTTTAACTATAAAACATTTATATCACAAAAAAAATCACTCCAAAATTAAGCAATTTCTAACTCAATCAAACTTTTTATTTTATTTTCTTGTAGGAGAAAGAGATATGTTTATGACTTTAGTAAAAATTTGAATTTCTTGCTAGTTTTCATGGTTCTGTCATTTCAGATAGGTATCGAACTCCGCCCACAGTTCAAAATAGAAAATGTTGTTCATAAAACGTATCATAGATTCAGCCAAGAAAAGACATGGTCATACCTCTATTGCTTACAAGCTCTGCCCATAATCCACCAGCTCCGGCATGATTGATCTCCTGCACACATAATCTATCAGATACTAGAGATTGGGTAATTCACCATACACATAAATTAATTAAACAAAATTACAAGGACATTTTATAATCTCAAAACAACTATCAGCATTCCATACAACAACCAAAAAAAACAATAATAATAAGTAATCTTCTCATACACTCATTAAATTACAGAGCTCCTAAAAGTCAATCTAAGAAAAATATCAATATAGATGATCCATCATGATGATTTATCATGAAGCATATCTCAAGACATTAACATTTTTCAAATATCTTCATGTTTGAGTCCAGAAGATTCATTCTTTCACTATTAGATCCTATCTGAGAAAAGCATGTGGCTCTTTTCAGGATGACACTGAGAAATCGTAGAAAAGTAGATACAGAAAAGAATCCAAATTTTATGCACTAACAATGCAATTATTTCTTCAGCACACATTAGCATCTGACAACCGCAAATAAAATACATACTTTTGAGCCTCAGGTCAAGAAGAGTATGAAACAATTGTGTATAATTTGTCTAGAATAATATGAGAGAACGATTTGTCATTTTTAGCAGATTATATTTTCAGGTACAGCAGATACGGGTTCACTCGAGCTAAATTTAAGGTGGCTTCATGATGTCTCCTTTTGGGATAATCCTAAATCTTGCCCTAAAATCACCAGTTCAATTAAAATAAGAAACATAATATAGTTAGAATTATATCGTTACAAATAAAATGTCTTTATCAAGATTAATCCCTGTTTAGATCCTGCAATCATGTTAGGCAATTTTTGAAATATAATTCATAAGACCAATTATTTTTATTAGGGCTAGGGATCCAACAACAAATATAAGTGCATTCATATATCAATAATCATTATAATCTATTTATTTAAAATTTAAATCATGCAATAGCTTTTGAACTTTAGGAACCAAGCCATCAATAGTTCAGTTTTCCATAACCATATTAGGGTTTGGAGAAGAAAAAACACAAAGGGTGCCCGGAGACTATGCAGCCCAATTAAGCCCAAGAGTGCACAACATCCGACTAAAAGACAACTCGGCCCTTGGCCCACAAATGGCAGGAATATCCAACTAAGACAATTCCATCACTTGGGGTGGCCTCCTTAATTCGACGGAACCCAGGTTATTGAGGAAGATTGTTCAGCCCAAGAGCACGGATCATCCAACTAAGACAACTGGCCTCTTGGCCCACAAATAGCAACAACATCCAACTAGACAATTCCATCCACTTGGGGTGGCCTACTTAATTCGAGGGAACTGGTCTACTACCTCTCCCTAACATATTTCCTTCCATTCCCGTATGATTGCTTATGGTAATAGAGAATAGATAAACTTATTTATTAATTAAAGAGACAATAAATTTATAAAGTTTATTAACATGTTGGTAAAAGATCTATTAAGGAATATAGATGCATAATAGCATTATCCCTATTGCATACCAAATACTTGTTAATGCACAGGTCTGCTATTTTTACTTATATCAATCTGATCCGCTGCTTATACTCAGATATATGTGTATGAGAATACTCTCTTCCTCAATGCCTTCCTCCAAAATAAAGCTCCTCCTTAAATATCCTTCAAGGAAGATGAATGGACATCTCCCTTACTCTTTCACCAAAAAAAGTGTCTCTTCAAGGTAAACGTTGTCTCTCACCATTTGACCTCATGCATTTTCCTTATGTGGCCTTTGGAAACCGGTCTAGTTAAGTGGTTTGTTAACCTCACAAATCACCGATTACAGAAAGGACTCAATTGTGTAGTGATCGGTTTTGGAAAATAGAAAATGATGAAGTCTTATTAATAAGACCATTTTCTATATATCAACGCGCAGCATTGTATTATTATTTTACTCTCTTTTGGGTACAGTGAAGATGCATCATGGCAGGGGCATGACAGTCTGCCCTTCCTGAGATTGCTTGTCCTCAAGCAATTTTAAATTTGGATGATCAAAGATTTCAACTCCTACCCAAGTGGCGTCTTCCATGGGTAGATCAGTCCATTTAACCAAATACTCGGGAATTGACTTGTTACTCAATCTCTTTTCTCATAGTTCCAAAATTAGCTTGCCTTGATCATCGAGCAGAGGTAATTCCAAACATATAGTAATATGTTGTCCTAACACCTTTTTGAGTCGGGACACATGAAGGATGTTGTGGATCTTGTTGTTTGCTAGTAGTTCCAATTCGTAGGCTACCTCCCCTATCCTTCTCAAAATCTTGAATGGTCCATAGAATCAGGGTTTGAGTTTCTCAATGCCTTGATTGATGACTTCTTGTTCGTTGTAAGAGTAGGAAAACCAAATCCCCAACTTCAAACACCCTTTCAGTCCTTTTACGATCAGCATATATCTTTTGTCGATTCTATGCTTGGTGTAGATTATCCTTGAACGTATTCATAATATCCATGTTTTGTTGCACAAAGTCTTTGGCCCTTGGTACACGACTTCCTTAGACAATCAAACTTCCAAATGAGGTTGCCTTGTATCTGTACGAGGCCTTGAAGGGGCTCATCCCTATTCACATGTGGTGTGGTATTCAACGTTGCACGGATATGGATACAAAGACGGTATCAGATACAAATACAGCCATTTTCCAAGACCTCTCATTTGGATATGGCAAGAAACGGTGTTCATACAAAAACACACACATATTTTCATAAAAAACACGTGAAGATAATGATGTCATGATTAAAAGAAATTAATTAATAAAATCATAAAATATAAATAATTATAAATTGAGTTCATAACACAAATTATAATTTATAAATTGATTTAAGAATGTAATTTAAATAATTAATGATATATGTTTAATATTTAATATTTCAAATTCAATTTTACAATAATATACAAACAAAATTTATAATTATGCCGAAGGTGTTCCTTATAGAACTCATTCGGTTGACTTCTCTGATTGATGGTTGATATTGCCCGAATACATTGCAAGACGATTGCATGCATCTAGACCATCACATTTTCTTTTTGTCCCTGTCGCTGTTTCTTTTTTTCTAACAAATGCTTTCCCTCCACGTATTTTTGCCTGCACATTTATGCCAAAATATCTTTGAGAGGCTTACGTACCTTTATCATTTATTCGCGAACCGTTTTTGAGTTGTGATATCGTTGAATTTGTTGTACATGGCATCACACACAACGATTGGGAGCATTAAGAGGGTTTCAAATAGCCCAATCTACAATGGCAACTAGCGCGCCATGAATTTCACACAATGGAATGGAACACATAATTGCTTGTTAATTGCATCTGATATTCTTCAAGCAACTATGAAAATCCGTAAACAATGGCTAACAAGAAAATGCGACCTCTATGCGCCATGGCAATGTACAAGCATGTCAAATCTCAGGTTCTTGTAATCTTCGAGCAACTTTGAAAAGCCGTAAACGAAGGCTAACAAGAAAATCAGACCTCTGTGTGCCATGGCAATGTACAGGTATGTCAAATCTCAGGTTTTTAGGTTACAAGGGCATTGTTTTGCAAAGCATCATCGCATTTACTTTTCGATGTGGAGAAACTATGAAGATATAGTCCAGGATCCCCAAGTACTTCTTTCATTGTTTCAATTGTATTACAAAATAATCTGACCAGTCCTAAGACTCATTTTCCTTGCTTTGATACCTCATCATCATAATATTAAGCAAAACAAACCATTTTGATGTTGTCTTGATTTCCTAAGCCACTTCTATGAAACTATGTAATCAATGGTAAACATCTGTTATTAGTGCCAACATGTATATAATTTTATTGTTTGTATTTCAATAACAGAGTTTATTCATGGACTATCCTAATTTTGAAATAAGTGTGGCATATGCAAAATTACCTCACACAAGGGTTAAAAATAAATTACATTTTGAAGTAATTTTCAGTTTTTAGTCAATGAGGATGGTATGAAACATTCATATCTCAAACATGTAAATGCAGGTTCATCTACTTCAAAAAGGGATTTACTAATACAAGAAATCACATTCCTTTATAAGAGGGTGATATAGTTAGCCTGATGGTTATTAAACAATCATCTTAATTATTTCCATCTATTTCCTTTATGGAAAAGAAACAATGCTATACTATTATGCCTATCAAAAGTAAACGTATAAAACACAACATAAGTATCTAACTCTTTGTTAGCATTTATTTTCTATGTGCATTTCTTGATAAAATAAATTACAAAATAAATTTTAAATAAGATATATTTAATAAAATAATTTTCAATAGATAATTATAAAAAATGTTTGATAACATCATTTTCTAGACCTTTGAAGTTATCACTTCTCCATTGAGACCTTTGTGGATGCATAATTAATTTGAAGTTATCACTTCTCCATCGAGACCTTTATTGTACGAATAACATAATTTTCCATATGACCTACCAATTGACCTCATGTATTTTTTTATATTGAATCAAGCAATTCACCTCATGTGTTGCACAAATGTATGCAAAAAAGAGACCAGAAATTTTCCTCATTGAACTTCTCTGACGTACCCATTGCACACCGAGGTGTGATTGCTAGTCATGTGCACAACTTTGAAATTTAATCTAAATTACTTATTAATATAAAATAAATTAAATATATTAAAAAAGAAAAATAAAATAAATATATTATATTATATAACTATTATTTATCTCATTAAAATTATATATTTTATAATACATTTACATTATAATTTATTATAAACAAACTAAAAACTAAATATAAATAAAATATTGGATAACTTCTAATTTTCCAACATAAAATCAAGTGTTGACAAAGTTGCATGTATTTATTAAAACTTAAAAAATGATTATAATGAATAATGTAAATCTATAAAATTATTTCAAATAAAATTAAAATTTATACATTTAAAAAACTTACAAAATTTCAGCTATAAAATTATTTTAAATTAAATTAAACTATTACTCCAAATCAAAACTACATTTATTTAAAACCTCTAAAATATAAATTAACTTCTAAAATCTAAATTAACTGATATTTATTTTATTTAAATATTCTTATCATTTATAAAAACATAGATTATATATTGTACTTATAAATATTTAAATGTAATCTTTTTTAAGTATCAAAATTTTAAATACAACTATGCATTTGGGAGAAGAATGGACAGCGTGACATATCACATATCATGGCATCGCAAAAAACTCAATATAAAATTCAGCAATCAAACTTAATGGAGTCGCTCCTCTCATACAGAAACCCTTGAAAATATCCCACAAAAATAACATTAAACAAATTCAAATGCTCTAAATATTCATTCGCAAGGTTTATTTATAAGTTTAAAGTTTTACTATGTGCAGACCGAAACAGTTTTCTTTCTATTTTATTAAAATTTTACTGTAGATTCAGCATATTAATTAGGGCATCCGAATCCCTCTGTTTTTGGGCAGCTGAAATTAGGATTTTTTTTTGAAACACATCGATAAAAGGCCCTTTTTTTGCGGGAATTAGCCTGGAATTGGCATTTCCTAATTCCGATTTTGTCTAATCTTTTGTTTGGCAATGCAAAATGACAATAGAAGAGGGAGATGTAAATGCTCATTTTGACCCAAAATGAGCATTTACCTCTTCCACTTGAAAAGGTGGAACTGGAATTTGAGGGCTAAATTCTTGATTTCTCAATCCCCATTTTGAAACCATTTCTGGTCCGAATGCAAATAAATTTACCATTTGGGTTCCGCGTGCAAACAAATATATTCATTTTCAACGAAGAACAGGCTGTGGATTTGCAGGCTTACAAGAATTATTCCACTTTTCATCTCTGTGTGGCCAAACTGTTGCACCATTTCCACTGGGTTCAGCACGAGCACCATCCCCTGGACATGTCTGAGTTGCTTAAGTTGTCCTATGAGATGTTGCACCCACTTCATGTTGTTCCTCTCGTCAGGGTCAATTTCAAAGTCTAAGAAATGCCTGTCCTATTTATTTCGTCTACACTATGGCATCTTGCAGTTATATCTATAATCTATCACATGGGGCACAAAACAAACAAAATCGATTTGGCAAATTTCAGTTTAGGGTTCTGCGAGCATTATCTCAAGAATTTTGTTTTCGTATTGTTACATATTTAAAATATGCCACACAAATGGGATTTTGTAAATTGATTTTAGAGGCCTTGAAATTCATTTCCGGCGAGGCGAGCAATGATTCTAAAATGAGTTGAGATTTGCATTGAAATGTGCGGCAGGATTGGATTTTTTTATCTATTCACAATTGTTTAACAAATTTTAATCTCGGAAGAGCTTTAAAAGTCCCAAGACTTGTCTTTGGGTGCTCTGCATCTGCTCCTCTGCCTGGGGCTTAATCATGGCGGTTTTCTCTGATTTCTCAGCTCAGAATGGCTCGGAAATTCTCCTACAGTATCACCAACCGGGCTCAGCTGGGCTTCTTCTATTTGGGGTTGCCCATTTGCCAAATACTTGCATTACACATCTCTCCTCAACATTTCTCGGCCCCTGCCCTACTTCAGCAGGGTTACATATAGCGTCAAAATAGAGGCTATCGAGGTCGGAAACAAGCTGTTACCGATTCCCAAATCAGTGGTTTTGTCTGATCACACAGGGGTCGAGCAAACAATGATTGATTCGGGCACCTAGTTTACTCTACTTCTGGAAGAAGCCTATACTCCTCTCAGAGAAGAATTTGTGCAACAGAACAGCCCTTCTCCAATGGGACTAACTGTACTTGGTTTTTTTAATATTAGCAGTGGATGTCCGTTGTAATTGCAAATGAACGATCCAGTTGCAGCTAGGGATTTGACAGTGTAATGTTTTTTAATTTCATTTTTAGGGTAAGTTTGTTTTGCAATTTGGGGGAGAATACAAATATATTTTTAATACAAAGATTTCAAGTCAAAACCTAACCAACATGCCAACTTGGCTAGCGAGTCCCCATCATGGGAATTTTATCTTTGGCAAGAATCTAGTAAACTTTCGACTTGACCTTACTTCTGAAATAGATCGTTTTGAAAGACAACAATTTAAACAACGATTTTACTGGCATCAATTCAGTGCAAAAAATCTCTGCCAAAACAAAATGTTCAAATTCCAATTCCAGTTTCAAAATGAGTTACCAAACGGAGGAAATGCATCTTATCGCTCATATTCTGAGTCAACCAAACGGTCCAAACTATATTCTGATAATGAAAAACCGGAATATCAAATCCATGATTTGATCATTTCCAGCATTTGATCAAATTCGGCATTTCCTAATTCCCACAGCCAAACAGGGCCTAAAGCATTTGGGTTGTATCCGAGCCATACCTATTCCAGGTGCGGCGATACAGGTACCCAAGGAGTGAAGTTGTTTCCTGCAACCTTGGTGGTATTATAACAGCATTCCCCAAGGTGTAACCACTTGTCCATGCATTTTGTTGTCCCATAACATAGTTCCTTAGGTATCCTTCCAAACATTTGTTTACAACCTCCGTTTGTCCATCAATTTGGGGATGATAACTTGTGTTGAGTGTGAATTTAGTCCTTGTGTGTCAGAAGAGTTCTTGCCAAATAGGCTAAGGAATTGGTTGTCTATATCACTGATGATGTTTCTAGTTAGGCCTTGTAATCTGAACATTTCCTTGACGAAAACATTTGCTACTTGAGGAGGTCTATAGTCGGTAATTATTGCTATGAACTTTGCATATTTGGTAAGGCGATCCACCACCATGTATATGCAATTTGTGCCTTGTACTTTAGGGAGCCCGGTCATGAAGTCCATAGAAAAACTTCTCATTTTTTATTAGGAATGACTAATGGTTGTAGGAGGCGTGCTAAATGGGTTTATACTACTTTATTCTATTGGCAAATCATCCATTCTTGAACATGTTTGAGGATATCTCTCTTGAGGCCTTCCCATGAGTATTTTTCCCTTGCCTATAAGTTTTATAAAATCCTTGGTGGCCCGCTAAGGGGTTGTCATGGTATTCTCGAATGCTCTTCTCATTCATTATTGAAGTTGGTACAAGGTATATCCTATCTTTGTATAGAATGCTTTCTTCAACCACCTTATATTCTTCATTTTTGGTGTTCCCTTCTATGACGTCACTAGCTTGTAGATCTTTGGGATATTTGGCAATAATCGAATTCTTTCAATCTGTAAAGATGCTTGTTTTGGAGCATAGATGGCATCTTCGTGAAAGTGCATCTACTACAACATTGTTTTTCCCTCTCATATATTCAATATCAAAATCATAGGCTTGAATTGTACTCACCCATTTTTGTTGTCTATAATTTAAATACTTTAGATTTAGGAAGAATCTTACATTATTATGATCAGTTTTTAGAACGAACCTTCCACAAACAATATATTGCCTAAATTTGGCGAAGGCATGCATGATTGCTAGCATCTCCTTGTCATATGTGGATTAGCTTCTTTCGGTTTCCTTAAGTTTCCTACTTTTGGAGGCTATAGATGTTTGTTTTGCATTAATACGACTCCAATGCCTTCGCTAGAAGCATCACATTCTAACTCAAATGGTGATGAAAAGGCAGGGATTGCTAGAACGAGACAAGAGCTCATTACTTCCTTAAGTTTCTCAAAAGCTTGTTGTACCTCTCATAGATACAAGACTTGCCCAAACTTGCAAGGACTCGGCAACTTCCAAGTTGGGGGAGCCTAACCGAGTCCTAGGGACCGGACTCAGGGTCATCCAAGTCCTAGGCGAGCCTCGCAAACTCTGCCTGAACCCGGCGAGTCCCGATACCTGAACTCAACCAACGCCAGTCAGCAAAAAATCAATAAAAAAACAAAGAATTCACTGTTTTAAGTTGTTTTTTCTTTCATCTATATTGCCCCTACAACCCTAAAAGTGAGTTCATTTCTTTGTATTGGCAAAATAGGAGGAGAAGAGTGAGTTGTTTGGAAAAATTAAAAGTGGATTCAAGGGCAACCAGCAAGGAGGAAAACCAAACAATTGTCAACAAATTACATTGGGGCAGCTTAATACTCGCATTTGGTGCATCAAGAGCTCCACATCAACGATTGGAAAGAGGTTGTCTTTCATATCAAGTTTGTTCTAAGAGGTAAGATTAAATTTTTTTGGTTTTTTTTTGTAATTTCTAAGCATAAACTTCACTTTTTCTTTTAACATTTCAATTCTTTTCCTTTCAAATTTCAAAGAAAGAACAATCAACAAACCCTACATTTTTTTTAAAAAAAGTTACAAATCCTACATTATTTTTTGGAGCAAGCCGTACTCTTTTTTTATTAGTTTATAAATGACAATTCACAAATGTTAGTTTTTTTGTAATTATGTCTTATTGCAGCAGCCTTGAACTTTTGAAAATTGTATTTCTTCAAAATGTCTATATCTAGAACCATAGATGTAAAACTCACAAATTACTCAGCGAGTAATCAAATACTCACGAGTAGTTTTCACTCGCGAGTTTTTCCAACTTCTACTTGCAAGAAAAGTTGGCAAAGTCTTTAAAAAAACTTGCAAAGTTTTTTGTAAGAAACTCGCCGAGTTTTTCAAATACTCGATGAGTACGAGCTAAATACTCAGTCGCAGCAGCATTATATGTTTTTGACGTCAAACATAAAGTTTAATTTGGTTTTTCTGACTTCTTGTTTGTTGCTCAAGCCACAAAACACCCTCTCAAGCTATTGCAAGGTCATTTGCAAGGATTTAAGTCGATTTGAAGCGGATTTGAAGTGGATTTTGAAACAAAATCAGATTCTCAGGAAAGTTTTCAGATTTTTTCTTTCTTTTTTTTAAATCATTTTATCTCCTTTTTGTTGCATCTAGGTTTATAGAAACTCGATAATGTCATTTCCTAAGTACTCTAAATTGCTTTAGAGTGTAATGAAGAAGATTTAAGTCCATTTTTTGACATTTTTTCTGATTTTTTCATTGTTTTTTCAAGAATCTCAACTTTTCCTAAAAAATTTAAAACCCTAACACTTTTTTTCTTGTTTTTTCAACTGTCTAAAATTATTTAAACTAATTTAAATAGTTTACTAAATTTTTTTAATAAAATATTAACTTGTGTTTTCAATTTGTATGTGTAGGTTGATTGATAATGGCAAATAGAGATTCTTCTACAACTGGGTCAACTTCAAGGTCTGCCAATGCCTCAGTAGAAGCATACCCATCTGGATATGTAGGCAGGCGTCCTAAAGGGGCTAGAGATAGGGCTTGGAAGTATGCCTTTGAAGGACTAGAACATAATAGCGTAATTTGCATCAACTGTGAAAAACTAATTTATGGAGGCATAAACTGCTTTGAAATACCACCTTCCAAGTATCACGAAGCATGATACGAGGGTCTGTGAAAAGACCACAAATGAAATAAAAAGAGAAATTGATGCCTTTCTTTCTGCCTAAGAAGAGAAAAAAAATGCAAAGGGAAAGGGAAAAACTAGCCATGAAAGCAAGTATAGTTGAATCTCAAGGTGTTAGAGTCAACCTTGAAGAAGAAGAAGCACTTGAGGGCATAGTGGGCTCTCTTTGTGGCCCATGTATCTGCAAATCCACCACCACCTCGGCCACCACTTTTGCTACTTCTAGTTGAGCACCACAATCAGTGCCACAGGCGCAATCTATAGGTAATTATTTTGTGCATAGAAACACACCTGGAGCACAGTCATCATTGGAGGCAACTGAGTGGAATAGGGAGGTGCAACTAGCCATGAAAGCAAGTATAGTTGAATCTCAAGGTGTTAGAGTCAACCTTGAAGAAGAAGAAGCACTTGAGGGCATAGTGGGCTCTCTTCGTGGCCCATGTATCTGCAAATCCACCACCACCTCGGCCACCACTTTTGCTACTTCTAGTCGGGCACCACAATCAGTGCCACAGGCGCAATCTATAGGTAATTATTTTGTGCATAGAAACACACCTGGAGCACAGTCATCATTGGAGGCAACTGAGTGGAATAGGGAGGTGCATCAACAAGTAGACATTGCTTGTGTTGATTACTAGTACTTCAACAACATCCCTTTCAATGTGGCAAAATATCCATATTGGCTTATTTTGGTTACTGGAATGACTGTGGCGGGAAAAGGCTACAAGGCACCTTCTCATGCAGACTTGAGTAGGAGGTTAGGCCAGTTGTTTTAATTTTAAATGTTTTAACTTTTTACTTTGAGTTTTGAATCTTGATAGTTTATGTTGAGTTTTGACTTTTAGAGTGTAAACTAAATTTATGTTATTTTTTATAGTAATTACTAATTACTAATTTTTGTTGAATTTAAATTATTTTTAAAAAAAATTATCAAAATTGTGTATTTAAGTTAATTTCACTTCGTACTTGTAGGTTGCTCACAAATGCAGTTGATAGGGCAAAAGAAGTGCTGCAAGAGAAAAGAATAGAATGGAAAGACTTTGGCTGCACCATTCTTTCTGATGCGTTGACGGATGGCAAAAACCGCACCATCATTAAATTTTTGGTTTCTTGCAAGAATGATGTGGTGTTCTTGAAATCCATGGATGCCTCTGTTAAATGTTTGGATCAGATTTATGTCTTTTAAAATTTTCTCATATTAATCCAATATATATATAATCTCAATATATATATAACATATATTTAGTCACTATATATATATATATATATATATATATAGTAATAGATATGTATATA
>MU223753.1:1177114-1196163 GCA_018584345.1 Thuja plicata
TATATATATATATATATATATATATATAGTAATAGATATGTATATATATATATATATATATATATATATAATTATATCAACATTAATATTTTGCAGATTGAATAAGTTAGACTCGCATTATTCGTTGTATATGCTTGTCTTTGATCGATCAAGTAATGATCTCTTATAGAAGAGCCATGGTGGTATGGAGGCATGTCTCCCTAAGGAGACATGACTCTATACCGTCATGCCTCTTCACATATTAACTACCGTTCAAAACAACCGATCCTTAATGCAACTGATCGGTGTCTTTATCAAAGTAAACACTGCATAATACTTGACCCCTGATCGGTGTCTAAACAAAGTGACCAATGCATAACAAATAACACCCGATCGGTGTCATAACAAATGACACCCGATCGATGTGTACATGGTGCCCGATTATTATTATTAACCAATGGTTTATTAATTGGTGTGCATAACCGATACTTATCATTTTCTTTGTATGATAACAAAGTAGTCGATACACATCAAATCGGTATAAATTAACAAATCTATAACCGATATCGTATCGGTATAATTAACTGATGTATAGCCGATAGCATATCGGTATAGATAACTATTTTCATAACCGATGTTTAATCGATCTATAACATTATTATTTTATCAAATATAATATACATTATACATTGTATATGTATATTAATATATAATAATATCATTATTATTATATATATTAATATGCATATATATAATGTAGAATAATATAACAATAATATTAATTCAGATATTTATATAATGAATAATATGATGTCATTTGATCAATTCTATTTCAATAGTTAATTATATTAATAATATGATAATAGATTAATTTTCTCAATTATGATTGCATGTAAATACATTAATATATATAATAATAATATCTATTATTATTATCACATATATTGATATGCATAAGTTAATCTATTCTCCTAATATTAATATCTCATTCATTTTATCTGATCGAAGCTACAAACATCAACAGCCTCCAACAAGGTAAAAACTATTGAAACTTTGGCTCTAATGTTAGAGCAAGTTATCATGGAGGTGGGGATTAAAAATGTGGTGCAAATATTAACTGATCATGCAATAGCATATGTGGCAGCTGGTAGAATACTCCAAGAGAAACATAGTACACTTTTTGGACACCTTATGCAGCACATGTCCTTGATCTTCTTTTGAAGGACATGGTAAAATTAGATTGGATGAAACCAGTTGGAGAGGATGCAAAGAAGATTACAAAATACATCTACAATCACCCTTGGGTTCTTCGCGTGATGAGAGAACACACCCACAGGAAGGAGTTGGTAAGAGTGGGTGTCACAAGGTTTGCAATGGTTTTCTTTACGTTGCAAAGTATTCTTAGTTATTTGACGGCTTTGAAGCAAATGTTTGTGAGTCAAGCATGGCTAGACTCAATTTTGTAATGTCCCCTTTTTTGTGAACGTCGCCTTTCAAAGGTTTAGCCTATTTCCTAACCCTCATAGGCTAATGGAGTTGTCCAGAGGGTCCAGTTGGCAGAGTTGGAGGCCAATTTCCACTCGAAAGGTCAAGGATGCTCAGGATTGCTCTTCGTTTGAGTCAAATCGACACACTTACTATTTATAGTAAGTGACTTTTTCGGGTAAGTCAAAGTTTCTATCTTTAGCAGGGCACCTGGGCAATTTGCTAGCAGTATGGAGTTGTGGTGACATTGACAGAGCTTCCAATATGGGACTTACTATTTATAGTAAGTCAATATTGGTCAGTTACTACTTTTAGCAATTATTGCACTTGGTATGGTACTTTCAGGTGGATTATTGAGTTAAAATTAAAATGATGTTATTAATTGAAATCATTTAATTAATAACTATATGAGCTATTATAAAGTACCAAGTGAATTAATGTTTATTTTAAAAGTGCATTTAATATGCCTAAGTTGTGGAAGGGATATAATTATTGATTATATTTCAAATGTTTCAAAAGCTTTTACATCAAAAGCAAATATATTCAAAAAGGCTAAGTGGTGTTTTAAGTTATGTGAAGTGCACGAATTTGAAGCTAGCTAGCCGATTCATATTGAGAGTTATAAAAGCCTTCACATGAGGAAATCAATTCATTCCAGGATGCTTTGATATTTTCTTGATGGGTTTGGTGTGGTTCGAAACTCAAGGGTTTCAGCATTTTGATCAGGAGAATTGTTAATTCTATCAGATTTCATTGCACTTTGAATTGGTAATTCATTACCAATGAATCTTGCCAAATTGATGGCCTTATTCAGAGTTCATATATGAGCTTTAAGAAGATCGAAGGCAGTAAGAAGTATTTCAGCGGTTAGGATTGAAATTGAAGGTACAATTAGAGAAGATAATTCATAAGATATCTTTGTTATCCTTGCAAAAGTCTGGGCGGCTTTGAGTTAATAGATTGCAACAATAATTCACAGGATGTGTTGGATTTCTTTGTGACTATCGTGGCTTACTTACTGAGACAACATTCATATTTTATAGCCTGTGATGGTATTTGAAGGGGGCTGTGTTTAGGAAATGCAAGGCACGTTTTTGTTTGCAATACAGTTCCCAGTTTGGCATCAACTTGAGTTCATTTCCAGAGAGTTGTGATACATACTCAAAGGTTGTTGGCTGCATATGAACAGTTACAGGTTCCATTGTCTTTTAAGAATTAAATAAATGTTGATACACATGAATTTGTCATTGAAAATATTTTATAGAGAAATCATGTGATAGGGTTGATGTGGTGAATGTTATTTCATGCCAAATGTTTGTCTTAATTCCTCTATGAAGTCTGCTTCATTTTCAGTACAATATGACTGCCAAGTGTTTGTAAAAATGCTTATGTATGAAATTGAAGACATTTGAGAGGGAAGTTTGATTCAATTTGTTAAGTGCTTGGGTTTGAATATTCCTAATATAAGTAAAATATCAGACTTCTTTTAACTTGCCAATATTTGACAAAATGTCTATGGAAAGTATTTGTGTTTTGTAATGTGTTATGTGGCTCAAGAACTCAAAAAATTTCAAATCAGACCCAACATACCAACTGTTTGACGAAATACCAACACGACTACACTAAGAATTTAAGGATAGAACTCGCAAGGGTTCTTACAGTGGTATCAGAGCGGTTTCATGCCATCCTATTGGGGGTTGGGTTTTTTTAATGCAGCCACAGGGGTTTCAAAAAAAATACATAAAATAAAATTTCAAAATATTCATACAGATGGCAGTTGTTTAAGTCATGGAAATAATCGGGAGACTAATTAAACAGGGAAATCAGATGAAGGTTACACCACAGGATGAAATGAGGGTCAAAAGGAATGCAGTGCGTAGCATGTTTGAGGAATACAACACTCTTCCTCAAAATGTTATGAAAGATTTATCTTTCTACCATTTTATGGACTTTCATCCAAAGCTATACGGTATGCATGGTTCAACAAAAAAGCAATATCACAGGATAGCTTGTGACTTATTTGCAAGAAGAGTTGGTTCACGTAGTGGCAGGCGAAGGGTGTCTGGCAATAGCTATCAGGATCAAGTTTTGGATGGACATGCAACTACTTTGGCAGAAGTGTATGAAGATACTGTCATATCAACAGCTTCTATCTTACCAGATGAGTCATCTGTTGAGATACCTAGTAGCACGCCCTTGGATGTTGATGTGTGCATTGATGATAACACACATGTTGATTATGAGGTGAGTGATGTAGATACAGCGTCATATTATAGTACGAATCAGATCAGTAGCGAGGTTCACTTTGTGAACAATCCTTTGTTTGAGATGGATACAGCATTGTCATTGTTGTCAATCAGGATTGCACCCGTGATGCAAAGTGTGAAACCTCGCAATCCTGTTGGAACATGGAAATGTTCTCACTGGTGGGAATGAAAACGAATCTCCGAATCATAGGTCGGCTTCCTCTTTGTGATCACCTAAACTAACTCTGGACGAGGAAAAGGGTAGAAGGATATGCTTTTGAAAAAAAAAACTATACTACTAAGGTGATTCACCAATATTTAATGTTGCAGCAAAACTTAGGAGATAATTTAGAGAGGGGAAACACAATAACCAGCTAGACGAACCCTGCAATAATAACTCTATGATAGGCTCCTTTATAAATAATAAAGAGGAAAACTATAGCGTTTTCACAATTTAATAACTTGAAATCAGAAAAAACACAATCATAAACTGCACTATGAGACATCATTTTCTGCATCAAAACTTGAAGGAAAACTAATTCAACAAAGGTATACAACACAATGATTGAAATCAACAACTCACAATCAAACAATAACACAGAATTATAGCTAGAAAGGTATCAAAACTCTGCATAAAACTCCAAGAATCTGCTACAAACTGCTCCCTTACAATAATGCCTACTTTTTGCAATGTGCAAAAGTGAGGCAAAAAGCAAGAAGTCCCCTCAAAAAGGTGAAAATACAAGATATAGGCCATAGAACCATAAAGGGTTGGACGCACAACTAAAGTGTCACTCAAAACTGCTCCAAACCTTCTAAAATCATGTAGAAACTGTGGGGGTCAGATGTGAGAATATATCCCACTGAAATAGGGATATAACTGTCGGTAACTGAAGTGTAAGTGTTGTGAAAAAGCTCCAAATTGATGTCAACTCCAAAAAACCTCCAACTGAACTCCAAAGTGCAGCAAACAAGCCTCAACTGCCCCATAACTTATCATGAACAAAACTCCTCTCCTTGAATGAGCATGAGACAAGCAGTCAACTGATGGTCAACCCCTAGAAAAGCGCGACATAACCTAAGGTCAACTCCTAGACAAGACCTCCTTAATGCACTTAGAATAATTAATAATATTTGCCTTATAACTGTGACAAATAATTATTATTATCCACAACATGTGCAAAAAGAAAAACTCCCCTAAGACTTAATCTATTTATTTATTTATTAATTATTAATTATGATATCTTAATATATTTAACTTATAATGAATAGTACAACTATTCGTTAAAAAATAATAATGAATAAATAAATAAATAAGCACCTAAAACATATTTACCTATTATTAACAATTATTTTAATATACCTAATTTTTTTTAAAATGGACAGCTATACTACTCATTTAAAATTAGATATATTAAAATAACATTATTAATAATAAGTAAATACATCAAAAACAAAACCTATAAAAGAATTTAAAA
The DNA here is from genome assembly GCA_018584345.1 of Thuja plicata. Lineage (NCBI taxonomy): Eukaryota > Viridiplantae > Streptophyta > Pinopsida > Cupressales > Cupressaceae > Thuja > Thuja plicata. The sequence continues at coordinate 1,182,303 of MU223753.1, forward strand.
TTTGTAGTTTATCAAAAACAATACCTTTTTAAATCTGAAATTTGTAACTTAATGACTATTAACATTGAATAATATTTTCATTAAATTACCAATTTTTTATTAAATAAATATTATTTTTAATAAAATAAAAGTTTTAAATTCTTTAAGGCTTGAAACCCCAATACCTAGCTTGTGGTCTCTCAAACCGAAACCAAATACATTAAGGCAAAATGCCTCCTCCTAACCCACAGGTTACAAAACAAAGAAACCTAAAAACATTTCATTGTTTTGCTTTGACTTGGAAGCTCCTCTTGTTGGCGGCTGCTACTCCTAGGGTTTGGACTTTCGATGGAGAAGATGGTGGTCTTTGGTTTTCTTTTTGAAGGCTCTGTCTGTGGATACTCTATCATGCTGCATCCTCCAGCCACCTCTTCTCTTTCTGTGGGCGATTCTCTCGCAGCTAAAGGTCTTTTACTAGTGAGTCTCTTATGCCAAAACTGTGGCTTGTCACTTCCTTTAGCTCTAAGAAAAAATGCAGAATAAATGGATATACTTCTTTTTGGCATCCATAGTTCTAACTTTACAAAGGGTTTCCAACTGCTTCTTAAACCCAAGCTGGGTCTACTTCTTTTCTCCTTGGTCATGGTTGTAAATGATATTTTCTTTCACTTTGGGGCCGTCGTTTTCAGACTTGAATGATGGTTCTTGTATCGTAGATTTAATGTATTTGTAGGTATGCATTTTGCAGAAACTTTTCCAGCATTACCATCTGTGTATTTTTCAAAAATGAGGGTGCTCTTTTAAATATCGGTTGTTTTTTTCATATTGAGATGATATCCTACTCACTCTTTTTCACGCAATTCCCTCAGTTTTTAACCAATAAATCTTCATTATTCTCTCCTATATTCATCTCCAGAGAGAGCAAACGTAACTTGCTTTTCCAAAGAAGAAATAGCTTTCATTTCAGGTATTTTACTTTTACCTTTTAGAGCCTCAATGAGGCCTTCCCCAAAAAGATCTTCTACATGTTTATAGAGATTTCGGGGAGGCAATCTGATGCTAACAAGTCATCTTAACTTTTCCAGACTTACAAACCAAACCATCCATTTCTTTACAGATATCTCTAATTGTTCCCTGGCCAATTTCAACAACTTGCAATAGTAACTCTTCAGACAGAAAATCACCGTATCCCATGATTTTAAAATTTGGCCTCTTCCTGTTAAGTGTTATGCTAGTTGTCATATTGTATTCTTTTGGTGATGCTTGATTCATGGACTTTCCTGGCACAATGATATCCAGTATAATCTCTGTGGCTTTTCATGCTTGAAAACTCTATCATGATTATGTAGTTGCTTTATTCCTTCTAATGCTACAGTCATATTTATCTTTTACAACATTAATGAGTCTTCAACATATAATGCTCTTTACCGTTGAAACTGTGTCATATGGAACTAAGAATGATTATATTTGTCCGCTCTTTTTGCATTTCTCGGAGCTGAGATTGACATTTCTGTATTTGTGTTATAGTAGTGAGCATGATATTCATCAACCAGCAAAAAAAAACTAGTGAATGAGAATACTGGATACTCTGGAAAAGCCTGCACTTATTTTAAAATGAATTAAAATTCATGTTGCTCCCTCATTACTTTGCTGATTTTATGTTTTGTACTTCAAACTCTGTATATGCACCATGGCTGAGAAAGATGTCTTCATAGTTGAAAGCATTCGAGACTCTTATTCACTGTTACTTGCAATTTCCTTTATCAAAAATGAAAAAGAAACATGTCTTTTGTTCCTTGCTGCTGCAAACCAGCTTCCAACATTCACTAGTTTTGCTTCTTTTTCTACAGTGTTGAGTAGCATGTTGTTCTGTGATTCTTAAATCTTGCAAAAATGATGCTTCCAACTATGCATTGCTGCTCTTGATTATGGGCTGCATGATTGTCTTTTCTTTCACGTTGTACCATGATAACAATATAATTTTGCACTCTTCTCTGAAATCCATTATCACAAATGTCCTTGAAAGTCTTTGGATGATATACATATATATGCTTGTACTCCTGGCATTGGCATTCCCTTGCTGGTATGATAACTGATTCATGTATTGGTGCACCTGTTATAATTCTTCGAAGCATCTGTTCCTTTGAAATTGTAGCATTATTGTGTTGAGATGTGCCTGCACCATGTAAACATAGTTAATACGTCCATTGCTGTAACAATGCATATTCCAAATGTTCCTTTGTCTGATCTTTGCATCTATCTTTGGTTACAGTACTGATGCTTTCATTCTGATCTATATTGTCATGATTTGCTACTCTTGATTCCTTATTCAGCATATGATAGTAGTTGTTGTAGCCTCTTTAGATCTACTTCTTTTCTCATTTTATGTCACTATTCTGACTGTTGTTTAAACTTTTTGTAAATCTGATTGCTAAAAGATTTCATTTAGGAGTAAAATGTCCCTTTAATAGCATGTTGCTCCTTTCCTGATTCTGCAGAATACTAAGTTGAAAGGTTTCACAATAGAGATTATGTTCCTTTAACAACCAGGTCTTTAAATCCGCTCCATGATTCAGCCAGAAGGTCTCATTCCTGAAACTTTTGCACGCCCCCTCAATAGCCTCCTCAAACTTCAGTCTTGGCCTCTACATACCTTAGTTGGAAAGTTTCATGCGTGTAATGAATGCATGTCCCTTCGACAACCTACAATGTCTTCATACTTGTACCTGCACATTGGGCAAACTATTAATAAAACACTTGTTTTTCCATGCGGTTTCCTTTATGCATTATGATTTGCGTTTTTTGTAAATGTATGGGGATCAATACAATAGGATAGTATGTTAGCTTTTCCATTGCTCAGTTCATGTGACCTGACCCCTCTCTCCTTTCTTTCTTGATACAAGAAAATCTCGGATGCGGGCCCAGAACTACAGCAACTTCCAGCCCTCAACAAAAATATCAGGCAATGGGGGGCCTAACCCTATCCTTCTTGTATTGACTTATTTCATTTATAAAGATGAAATTCAATCATTATTTCTGCATTTAAAATTTAAAAAGCATGTTTGCATTAGCCTAAACCACGGGTTGTGTGGTTGCATGATGAATGCATTTTCATTTTTGTATATCTCTTAATTGAACGGTCTTTCGTTCATCTTGAAATGCACTTTTAGCTTGTAATTTTTAGAGCAACCACTGCTTGTGTGGACCACTTCAAATGTTGTACTTTTGTATTTGAAATGAGCAAAGCAATTTTTTCCTTTATAACTTTAAAAAAATCTGTACTTTGCAAAAATTTGAACTTCTTGATAGTTTAGGACAGCAAACTTCAAATTTTCTGAAACTTTTCCAAGTAGTCTAGAAATGTACCAGCAACTTAGAAATGAGAAAATAACCAGATAATTCAATGCAATTTGATCAAATGAAACTTTTTCACCAGAAGAATAAGGGCTGATAACAGCCCTACCAATTAGAACAAGCATAGAGAAAATTGGTAACAGTCATATGACAATCCTCTTTTTGAGGTTGATGCTGATCACTCACCTAAGTTGGGCTTGGCACAGTTTTCACCATCTACAAACTTTCTTCAGTTTCCTATAGCAGCAATTGGTGATGTTCCTATGTCCACGGATTACGGTTTTGAGCAAGTTTAGGATGTGGCCACTCTTATCACAGTTACAGGTGTAGTTGATACAATTGGGATGAGTGCATCTGTTGAGAGTAGCGGAGAACCACATGTTGCATCAGGTTTTCCTGTGGTTACATCCACTGCAGGTGTTCTTGGTGATGAGTCAGATGACAGAGGTTATATTCAGAGCTATGACAATCAGCGCCTGACCAAGGTGGGAGCTTTTTATTGTGACTGCATAGTGAGTACTCATCACTACTTTTCTGATCCACACACAGAGGATTTGATGCTGCATCAGTGTGGATTGGTTCTGAGGTTGTACCATCCTTTGTGGGATGGGTATATGCCATCTGTAGTAGATGGGATCAGTGGCTGCAAGTTGGATTACTTGTAGAGTCAGCACATCCATGGGAGCCTTGCAGAGGATGGAGATAGTGGTAGTGATACAGACACTTCCAAATGTTTTTATCTCCATAGCACGGATGGATGTGAGTTCAGTGTGTCTGGGCACCCAAGAGATGACAAGCTAGCACTACAATTTGGGTGGGTCCCATTGATTGGCTTCACCACTTTGGGCACTATGAAGTTGAGTTCAGTGTTGAGCAGCAAAACTCTGGGGATGTTCTTCTTGGCAAGCCTTTGTTCAGAGTTTGGGATCCTTCTAGTGCATCAGGATTTCAAACTTAGCTCACTGAGGAGTTTACAGGAGTTTACACAACGAGGGGTGCCTACTATTTTTCCTCTAATCCTCATGGGCATGATCTCTTTCAAATGCACAGTTTAGTTGTGCATGGGTCAAACAATGATCTCTTAATGCCTCTATGAAGTCTGCTACATTTTCAGTACAATATGACTGCCAAGTGTTTGTAAAAATGCTTATGTATGAAATTGAAGACATTTGAGAGGGAAGTTTGATTCAATTTGTTAAGTGCTTGAGTTTGAATATTTCTAATATAAGTAAAACATCAGACTTCTTTTATCTTGCCAATATTTGACAGAAAGCCTATGGAAAAGGAGGATAGAGCACGAGCAAACAAAGGAGGCTAGAGCACGAGCAGACACATGCACAGTTGATGTTGGTGAGCGTGGTATGGAATCACAAGCAAAGACTATGGTTGTTGAAACATCCAAGACCTACCTTAGACGCCTTCGTACTCTGATCCATAGACTTGTACTTTTTGTTTTGATATATTTTTGGAACATTTGATGTCATGGATTTCATATTCCATGAGTTTTGTATATGTTTGACACTATTTATATATCTAAGTTGCTAATTCCTTCAGCTACAATTTGTGTTTATACTTATGTGATCAATGTATACTTGTGTATGTTATCAAATTATCTTTTATTTGATGATGTTATTGTGTTTTAAGGTTTATTTAATAAAGGGTGGATGAAACAAGTTTTAAATCCTTAAAAATCTCTAAATTTCTTGGGTTCTTCACTTTGTTGAGTTTTTACGCCGAGTCACCCTTGTCGAGCTTGTGTCGAGTTCGAGACTCGTTTCTATGGTGCTTCTTCATTCCACGAGAATGGACCCTTCTTGATTAGGTCAGTCAATGGGGTTGTCAACTTGAAAAACTCTTGACAAATCTTCAGTAGTAGCTACAAAGTCCCAAAAATCCCCTTAGGTGTGTTAAGGTTTATGGTTTCGGCCAGCTCCTTATGGCTTCAATCTTCTCCTCATCAATGCTAACACCTTGAGCATTGATTTTGTGTCCTAAGTATAAAATTTCCTCCAATCCAAATTCACATTTGGAAAGCTTAGCAAATAAGGATTGTTGTTCAAGTATTTCAAACACATCATCTATGTGTCTCAAATGTTCCTCCCAAGTTTTGATATAGATTAAAATATAATCAAAAAAGAATCAAAGAAATAATCTTAGTTGTTTTCTAAAAATGTGGTTCATACATGATTTGAAGGTAGCAGGGGCGTTTGTTAGGACAAAAGGTAAGACAAGAAATTCGAAGTGTTCAAAATGGAATCTAAAAGTTGTTTTGGGAACATCTTTTCTTACCCTTATTTGATGATACCCTAAACATAGGTCGATTTTTTAGATATATATAGCTCCACGAAGTTCATCAATAAGTTTAACAACCCTAGGGATAGGGTATCAACTTTTTGTAGTCTTTTTATTAAATGTTGTATACTCAATGCACATTCTCATTGTGCTATCTTTCTTTTTTACTAGGATGACAAAGGAGGCAAAAGGACTAGAGCCTAGTTGGAATGTCTCATTTCCAACAACTTTTGTATGGCTTTCTCAATTTCTTCTTTGTATCTTTGTGTATGATGGTAGGGTGTGGTAATAATAGGTTTTGCCCCTTCCTCGAATTCAAAATGTGCTCAAAGCCTCTCCTTGGAAGAAGCCCCGAAGTAATGTTGTCAAACACCTTCTTATGTTTCTTTAAGATCGGTTGGATATCAATGTGTATGGTTTTGCCTTGGGAAGAGGATTTGTCAAGAATCATGCATTGGGTTGCACATTCTCTAAAGATCCTTTCCCTCCTCTTGGATGAAACTATTCTTGGTAATCCATTAGATAGCCCTCATAAAAAGACTTCTTGCCCATTATGTTCAAAGAAAATTTCCAATTTTGGGAAGTCTAGAATGAAGCGTCCTGGGGTACCCAAAATTACACCAGTATCTCCCAACTTCACAACGTAGAAATATTCTTTGATTGGATGCTTCCCCAAGGTGATGCTTAGTTGTGGAATTTTTTTGACATGCAGGGCAGTGATTCCATAAGCCAAGGTTACGATAAAGCCCTTAAAATCCTTTGTTTCCAATTTCATTTTTACTATCAAATTTTTGTCGATAAATTTGTAGGTTGCCCCAGTATTCGTAGGGGTGATTACCTTATGTCCCTTTAGGGTACTTTTAAATTCGAAAGGAGTGATGTTTGGATGTCTTTGAGATAGTGGACAAGGTTCCCTGCTCTTCTTCATTGCACCTCATTCTCTTGCTTGGGTTTTCCTCTCCTCAAGCTTCTTTGTCGAATAGTGCCTCTATATTACGTGCTTGGCTTATTTTCCCACATATATATCCTTGCTCCCATTTTTCCTTGCACTTGAAACACAAGTTTATCTCTTAAGGGTCTTTTTGGCTACAAATATGTCCACACACCCATTAATCCTTGCATTTGAAGCACATTTTTTTCTCTCAAACCTCTTCTTGTTCACAAACATGTCCACGCTCCCATTTTCCCTTACAATTGAAGCATACATTTTTCTTTCAAAGCTTTTCACAGTCATCTCTAGAAAAAAAAATGTTCTTTTATGCATGTGTTTCTCATGGAAGGGTTTATCTTTTGATGTCATATTTTTAGAGTAACTTTTATCCCTTGTTTTAGTGGTATCAAGTCCTATGGCTTTTAAGATTGCATCTTGGAGAATGGTAGGATCAAAGGTACCTACTAGGCCCTGAATAGATTATGATAGTCCTATAATAGGTAAGTCTTTTTCCGGTTATTCTGGAAACCGTGACAAAAATCTTTTGGAATTTGGCCACATAGTCTTCGATGGTCAGCACTTGCCTTAATTGAGTTAATTCTTTGAAATACCTCTCTAGGTGCTTTTGGTCGAGTTTTTTAATGAGCTTACCAGTGAAGTCATCATAAGATGCTATGTTTTGATGGCCTTGAATAATCAAGCCATGGTGCCACCAATCGTGTGCAACCCTTCTAAATGTAAGATGGCAAATTTCATGGCATCTTCTTCCATCACGAGATTAAGAGATAGGTATGTATCCAATTTTTGGACCCATGAATGAGCAATGACCTTCCCTGACCCATCAAAATTAGGGAGAGTTATTATGCTTGCTTTATGATGTAAGATTTTATTGGGTTGACCTCTTTCCCTTGTAAAGTCAATTCTTGACCCACCCTCACAAAATTCTCTAAATGGAATGCTTCTCCTAATTTGAGGGTCAAACTCTTGAAAATGAGTCGGTTGGTTCCTCTAAGTTATGATTTGGAGCATTAATTTCTTCTTCTCTAGTTGGTCTTTCTCTAGGTATGAACGAGGGTCTAGTTATTCTTGGTGTTGACCTTAGTGGAGTTCTATCATTTTGAGAATGATTAGAGTTGATAAGTAGGAGGTATTCTCCACGCCCAGTCAAATTGTGATATTGCTTACAATATTCAACCGTGTGCTTTTTAAGTCAAACTCATTGACCCATGTTTCATGAGTAGCAGTTCACACGAACCCATCTCTCGTGAGAATGAATGGTAAACTTAACACTCATTGCATCTAGGTGATGCTCACAAAGATGAAGCATTGGGCCTTCCCAGGAGGTCGCCCATCCCAATACTACTCCAACTCAAGCACATTTAACCATGCAGTTTCCTCCAAGGTTAAGCCCACTCAGCTTGCTACCCCATTTATGAGCTAATCCCAGGAATCAAACAAGAATAAAGCCTTTGAACCTTTTTTGCAAATCCAAAAGAGCCCTTGCTTGAATAATTTGATGCCACTTTTGAGTGTGCTCCAAATCATAAAGCCTTTGCCCACAAGGCTATAACGAGGAACATCATTACTCTCCACTCCTCTCAAAAACTCCGAAGTAAGGACTCTAGCCCAATCCTAGTCCTAATGATAGCACCACCTCTAATAGAGCTTAGCTACCAAGACCTAACTATTAAGACTTCTATGTTGAAGACCAAGACCTTTCTATTTTGGCTTACAACAAAATTCCCACTTAACCAAACCACATTTCTTCAAAAGAAAATTACTAGCCCTTAAGAATTGTTGGGAGAGGGCATCAAACTCATTAATGAAGCTTGAAGGAGCCGCCTACACAAAACACTTGTATATAGGGAGTTCTTGAATCACCGACTTTAGAAGTCACTCTCCCAGCAATAGAAAACCACCTACAGGTCCAATGAGTAACTGTTCTTTGGAGCTTATCTAGAACGTCCTACCAAAACCGGCTAGGCAGAGAGCTCATAGCAATAGGGATACCAAGATACACAAAAGGAAGAGCACCAATCCGAAATCAAATCCGAGCAATCTTGGCTGAATAGGCTGAGTATTTAAGAAGAATATGGAGGACATGTCCTCATTAATCCTTTGCCTTGAGGCCACCAAGTAAATATCCAAGGACCTTAGATTGACTGCCTTGTTAACTCTTGCTAGGCCCACCAGAGCGGTATCATCCACAAACTATAAATGAGAGTGGGGAGGCAATCTATAACCCCAATTCCAACCCTAAATCAACCCTTGCCTCACCTGAGACTTGATAAATCTCCCCAAGCCTTCAACCATTAAAATAAATAAATAAGGTGAAAGAGGATCCCCTTGGCAAAGACCTCGAGAAGCTCCAAAGAGCTTAGTGGGCTAGCTATTAATGAAAACATAGAAAGAGGAGGTGACACAACTCATGACCCACTTGATCCACTCGCTGTTGAATCCAAAAACCTTCAAAACCTTATGCAAAAAATTCTTGTTAACACAGTCATGGACTTTGGCCATGTTAAACTTGATAAACATAGCCTTCTCTTTGGGCATTGCCATGTAATGAATGGCCTCAATTGCAACAACACCATCCAAAATTTGTCTACCAGCAACAAAACCCCCTTGCTCCTTTGAAGCTGAAGAACTAAGCCACATCTTAATTCTCGCTACAATCAACTTAGTAATAATTTTGTCAACTACATTGCATAGGGTTATAGGTCTAAAGAAGTCCAATGAATTTGCTCCTCTTTGTGGAATAAGAGCAAGAATCATGGATCTTAGCATATATTTACTCTTTTGAAATTTCAAAACCACCTCCAAGAAGTCCAGTTTGAGAATATCCCAAAGCTCTTTGGAAAACTCCATTGGAAAACCATCAGGTCCAAGGGATTTCCCTTTCTTCATCTAGAACACAATCCTCTCTAATTCATCCAAATTGATAGGTTTGTTCAACGAATCATTCATCTCATTAGAGGCCACAAGGGAATGCACTTCAAAATATGATCCTCTTCTTCCCTTTCTAGAGGGGTATCCTCAGTAAACAAAACTGGAATAGTAACGAATGATCTCTCTCAAAATCATCCTGAAAGAAGAGAATCAATCCCCTTCAGACGACCTGAGAGAGGTAATGAGATTCCCTTGCCTCCTATCCTTAACACAAATATGGAAAAAAGAAGTGTTTCTATCTCCTTCCTATAGCCTGTCAATTAGAGACTTCTACTTCTAGAAGATTTCTTCACACAATTCCCATTCCTCCAATTCTTTCACAAATGTTGCTTCTAATCTAAAGGATTCCTCAGTTAAATTGTCATCTCGGATCTGACAAGGGATGTCATCTAGATGAGATTAGGCAGTCGTTTTAGCCATAAAAACATTGCCATAGCATTGCCTATTCCATCTTTTCAGCATGTACTTAACATGAAGCCTCTTGGCAAATAAGTACAATGTTGTACCAAATGCAGGCTTCCCTTTTCTCCACCATTCTAATATAAACTCTTGTGAAGAGGAGTCTCAAAGCCACATAAGTTGGAATTTCAAAGAGGAATTTTTAGAGGTTCTAAAGAAAGTAATTGAAAGTTTGATCGGCCAATGATCCAAGCCTTTCACTTCAAGAAGCTCCAAGTTGGTGGTCCAACTATCTCCAAACCAAAAAGACCCAAGGAACCTATCTTAACCTCGGAGAGATAGCATCTACACCCCACCTCCTATAATTCCTAGTAAACATTCCATTAGATGGCTTTATGTCCACCAAGTTCAAAAGGTGTATATTATCCCTCAGGGGCCTAGAAGAATGCTCAAGCCTAACAGCACCTCCCCTCTTTTCATCCATACTAGAAACATTGTTGAAATCCCCTGCGAGGATCCAAGGAAGATATGGGACGAGGGACCTAACCAATCTGATATAAGACCTGTTAAGTAATAGCTTCGATAGGATTGATATATATATATATATATATATATATTATTGATATAATGTGTATATATATATATATATATATATATTATTGATATCATATTAATTGTACTCGATATATTTATTGTACTCGATATATTTGATTACATACTTTATATTTAATATGTGAAACGGTTGACGAAGGCTGTTATATCGACCGCGGTCGATATCTTAATAATATGCATGAGTTACGATGACTATCGTATGATAGTTATGATGACTATCATATGATAGTTATCGTAACACATATACGTGTTACAATAACTATCATACGATAGTTATCGTAGGACATTAAGTTATATATGAACAGTGCTTAACTTATATTATCGGTACGTTATGATACGCCATGTCTATGTAAAGACATGGTTGTACGTGGCATAAGCCACATACAGTCATGTCTCTACATAGACATGACTGTTAAGTTATATATTTATATATCTTTACGTATGTTGTAGAAACATAACAATAACAGGTTTATATTACTACTACAGCATACATAAAGAACTTGCATGAGCATATATAATTCAGTATGTATTAAATAACAATTGTATTTCATATAGCATATTAAATTCTCTCTATTAAAGATCTACATTCCTAACATGGTATCAGAGCCTCTTTAGAGAAGAATTATATAAATAAATAAAATTTTGAATTATATCAAATTGCTATTAGAATTTAAAAGGAAAATTTTAAAATGGCCAATAACATTAAAGTGGAAGACAAACTTGAAGGCGCTACAAACTTCTTCTCATGGAAGATACGAATCCTGACATTACTTCAAGAGCTCGAGTTAGATTCCTATGTTGAGGAGGATATAAAAATCCTAAGGATGAACCAGATAAATCAACCTGGAAAAGGCGTAACAACAAAGCAAAGAAAATAATAATCGATGTTGTTAAGGACCACATTCTTCCTTCCATAGCAAGGTTAAAAACTGTCTATGAAGTATTTAAGACCATTCAAGAAACATATGAGATCAATAATACAAGTAGACTACTTACTCTCAAACAACTCCTGAATCTAAAGATGAACAAAGGGGAAACCATTACGTCTTACTTTCTAAGAATTTCTGAATTAAAGGATCAACTATCTACTATTGGGAACAATGTTGACGATATGGAGTTAACATTAATAGCTCTTAGAGGATTACCTATCTCATGGGAATCTTTTATTCAATGTATAATTGGTCGCCCCTGCCTACCTAAGTTTGATCAACTAAAGAATGATTGCACTCAAGAGGAATCCCGATTAATATCAAGAGGGATCGGACTAAATAAAGGAGAGATCCAAGCTCTACATACTCACTCAAATTTCAAAAGCAACAAAAGGAAGTTCAAACATAAGAAGGGAAACCATAGCCAAAATCACAAAACCAGAGACTTCTCCAAAGTGTAGTGTTATAAATGTGATAAACTTGGACATACATACAGGTTTTGTCCAGAGAAAAAGAAAATTCAAGCTGCAATAGCCAAAACCAAAGAAGCAAAGATATACTTATTCTTCTTGGCCTTATCAAGTGAAGTAAATTCAAACAAAAACAATTGGATAATCGATAGCGGAGCATCAAGGCACATAACCGGATTTAGAGATCAATTTGAAACCTTGGAAGAACATTCCTCTGAAGAAGTTACAATTGGAGACAACTCCACCTATCTAGCGAAAGGAATTGGGACCTACTCAATCAAATTGAAAACGGGAGTAACTCTACAATTAAAAGATGTTCTCTTTGTACAGGCATAAAAAGGAACTTGGTCTCTATTTCAGGCTTAGCCGATCAAGGCTATCGTATTACATTTCAAGAAAATAAAGTGTTAATATGGCCTAAGAACACTAACCTTAAAAATGCTATTTCTATAGGGTATAGGGATGGAAGCATATACAAATTATGTAATAGTCACAAATTAGCTCTATGTCATGAAGTATCAAATCCAAATCAACTATGGCACAGAAGGTTAGGACACCTTGGATTTAGCACTCTTCCTTCCATAAAGAAAATCACTACAGGCATACCTAATCTAAAATCTGATCATATTGGAACTTGTAAAGGATGTGCTCTAGGAAAAAATATCAAAAGATCGTTTTCCTCCAGTGAACGTAAAACCAAAGATGTATTAGAACTCATTCACACAGATTTATGTGGACCTATGTCAACTCTCTCACTAGGAGGATTTTCATATTATGTGATTTTCGTTGACAACTACTCTAGAAAAACTTGGATCCAATTTCTTAAACTCAAAGAATCAAATTAAGTATTGCTAAAATTCAAAGAATTTAAAGCATTAGTGGAAAATCAAATTGGGAAGAAAATAAAAATCCTAAGATCAGACAACGGAGGTGAATAAATCTCTGAAAACTTTAAAGATTTTTGCATCTGTTGCGCTTAAGAGGGAGTATTTATAATCCTCAACAGAATGGAGTAGCAGAAAGGAAAAAAAGAACTATTATTGAAGCTGCCAAGGCTATGATGCATGATCAAAATCTTCATTCATACCTCATTTTGGGCCGAAGCATGTAATACTGCGGTATACATTCAAAACATATGTCCTCACTCAATTCTAGAAAACATTACACCTGAAGAAGCTTTCACAGGGAAGAAACCAGATCTAAGTCATCTAAGAATTTTCAGATGTCCAGTATATGTTCACATTCCTAAAGAGAAAAGAACCAAACTAGAACCCTCTAGGAAGAAAGGAATATTTGTTGGCTACAGTGAAATCACTAAAGAATACAAGGTCTACATACTAGGACAGAAATCTATTGACATTAGTAGAGATGTCAAATTTGAAGAGGACACTACTCTCAAACTCTCCACACTTATAGAAGAAGGATCAAATGGGAATCAGAGGGAGAATATTCACGACACTGAGAATCAGAGGGAGAATATTCATGACACTGAGAATACACTTCAAGATGATGAGAACTACATTGTTGAGAACCAAAGAGAGAACAAAATAGATCTTCCTTCATCCAACCTTGAAGAGGTTGAAATTCCTAACAACAAGAAAAGGCCACTATGGGCAAGAAAAATGTTTGAAGAAAATAATGTTGAACCAAATGAAATGTTTAAAGAAAGTAAGAGAACAAGAAATCAGAAATGCCATCTTGCACTTATGACTGAACTTACAAAATCCGAACCTCCTAATGTTAAAGAAGCTGGAAAGATGCAATGATTGGAGAATATCAATCTATAGTTAAGAATGATGTTTGGGAAGTAGTACCAAGACCTAAGGGCCCGTTTGGTAGCAGGAATTGGACCGGAATTGGCATTATCTAATTCTGGATAATGCCGAATTCCATGTTTGGGTCCTTCAAAAAAAATGGAATTGGAATTCCGAAATTCTCATTTTGCC
>MU223753.1:1207030-1220143 GCA_018584345.1 Thuja plicata
ACCAAACGGGTCCAACCCATATTCTGGATATCATTTTGAGGATATGTATCTTCGAGAATTGCATGATCTTCCTGAATTGGCCATATCCAGGATATGGTATTCCTGCTGCCAAACGGGCCCTAAAGGAAAGTCAGTCATTTCTTCAAGATGGATATTCAAAATCAAATATGCTTCAGATGGTAGTATCGAAAAACATAAAGCCAAATTTGTAGCTAGAGGTTTCTCTCAAAAGGCTGGGATTGACTACGAAGAAACTTTTGCTCTGGTTGCTCGATACACCTCTGTAAGAACCATTATCGCCATTACAGCATCTAAAGGGTGGAAGATACATCAAATGGATGTAAAAACTGCATTTTTAAATGGAGTTATTGAAGAAGTATGTATAGAACAACCAGAAGGCTTCAACACGCATGATAGAAATAGTTATGTTTGCAAATTGAAGAAAGCACTCTACGGTCTTAAGCAAGCTCCCAGGGCTTGGTATGGACGCATAGACAGTTATCTCTCCAAAGTTAGGATACTCCAAAAATGAAGTTGACCCTAATATATACTTCAAAATATTCAAAGGTGAAATGGTAATCCTAGTCCTCTATGTTGATGATCTACTAATAACATGAGAAGATCATCTCATTGCTAAATGCAAACAAGATCTCACAAACGAATTCGACATGAAGGACCTAGGTCTATTACACTACTTCTTAGGTTTAGAAGTATTACAGAAAGAAAACTACATTTTTCTAAATCAAATGAAATACACCTTGGACATTCTAACCAGATTTGGAATGATGGAGTGCAACCACTAACTACTCCAATGGAAACAAATCTTCATAAGCTCAAGGATGAAGCAGCAGATTCAGAACCTACAGATCCTACATATTATAGACAGCTAGTTGGATCACTTATGTACTTGGTAAACACTCGTCCTGATATCTGCTATGCTACAAATGTTTTAAGTCATTTCATGTGTCAACCAAAGAAGATGCACTTAACACCTGCTAAACATATTCTAAGATACTTATGTGGTACAATTGAAATGGGCCTAAAATACGAGAATTTTGAGATACAATTTCAAGGGTTCACTGATTCTGATTGGGCTGGAAATTCAATCGACCATAAAAGCACTACAGGATGTTGCTTTAGTCTTGGATCAGCAATGATTTCTTGGTTCAGTAGAAAACAATCAGAAGTTCCTCAAAGTTCTACTAAAGCAGAATATATGGCCGCTTCAATAGGAGCTCGAGAAGCAGCATGGTTAAGGAAATTACTATTTGGATTGTTTGGCAAGCCCCTAAAGCCTACAGTAATTCATTGTGACAATCAAAGTTGCATTAAGCTTTCAGTAAATCCAGTTTTTCACAATCACTCCAAACACATAGAAATTCCTTACATCTTTAGCAAGCCTCTTGCGAAGTTGAAAATCGAGTACTTCAGGAAGAAACTTGGTATGATTAAGTTGTGATTAATTTTGAGATTAAATCTCACAATCATGTAAATTGATACATTCATGAATAAAATAAAATTTAAATATTGCAATATTGTGTTTTGAAAGGTGATGATCTTTCTTGTGTGAGGTGACGACCTACAATGATGTGACCTATATAAAGTTATCAATAAATCTAGTTCCGAATTTAGTCGAGGATTATGATAACATGTGCCTCAAGTTTTGATCCGAATTGCGTCGGATATCTTGACACCATGACTTATCACAAATCCAGTTCCGAATCGAGTCGGGGATTGCGATAATTTTTCTATCACGTTAAGTACCTTAAGCTTATGCTATGGATCTTGCCGGTTACCCTGATCTAAAGAAAAGTAAGTGTTATATCCAATTCCGAATTGAGTTGGGGATCACATAACACCTACATCTTGAGATATAGGTTCTGATCAATCCTCTCTTGCTAAGAGGGAGTGTTAAGTAATAGCTTCGATATGATTGATATATATATATATATATATATATATATTATAATCATATTGATCAGATTTGATATACTCATATATATATATATATACATTATAATCATATTGATCAGATTTGATATACTCATATATATATATATATATATATATATATTATTATTGATATCATATTAATCATACTCGATATATTTGATTACATACTTTATATTTAATATAAAGTGAAACGGTTGACGAAGGCTATTATATCGACCACGGTCGATATCTTAATAATATGCATGAGTTACGATGACTATCGTATGATAGTTATCGTAACACATGTGTTACAATAACTATCATACGATAGTTATCGTAGGACATTAAGTTATATATGAACAGCGCTTAAGTTATATTATCGATACGTTATGATACGCCATGTCTATGTAAAGACATGGTTGTACGTGGCATAAGCCACATACAGTCATGTCTCTACATAGACATGACTGTTAAGTTATATATTTATATATCTTTACGTACGCTGTAGAAACATATCAATAACAAGTTTATATTACTACTATAGCATACATAAAAAACTTGCATGAGCATATATAATTAAGTATATATTAAATAACAATTGTATTTAATATAGCATATTAAATTCTCTCTATTAAAGATTTGCATTCCTAACAAGACCAAGTAAGGGCTTTCCTAAGAGATCAATTGGAGCATAAACATTGGTGAGGAGAATAACTTCACCTGATTCCAAACTTGAGGCAGCCATAGACATAGAAGACCTACTAGAAATCCACCGAATTGGAACAACTTTGCAAGGGTCCTAGAGACAAGCAACACCCCCTGAATTGTCTTGAGCCCTAATGCACGAGCACTGGCCTCTAGCCCAAATCTTGGAAACCAAACTCAACATACCTCCCACAGACATCTTAGTCTTCTAAATGAAGACGGTATCTAGAGAATGAAAGCGGATCAAATCTCAAAGAGCCATTTGCCTAGGGATGCTATTCATACCCTTTACATTTCATGAAACAACTATCATTTTTGAGATGGAGAGAAATGGGAATCAATGGTTTTCACCAAACCAGACTCAACCAACATCTCACCAAGTGATTTCACTTTGGTCCTTCCTACCCAACTTAAGAGGCTTCTCAAAGCCCTTTTTGAGAACCTTTTGATGTAACACCAATGCAACAGGGTTCCCTTATTTTTACCAACATCTTGATCATCCTTCTCTATATTAGCTGCTAAACTCGCAAAACCTAGGCAATATTTCACCTCTTTGCACCCACTTGTCTTCAATTCACCGGAAGTCAACAAGGGAATATATGTGTCTATTTGAGCATCTAGGCCTACATACTATGAATCAATAGGAAGAAATTTTGTCCTTCTCAACAACTATGTATTTTGTCCTCATAGGTTCCTGATCAATAGGCATCCCTACAAGGATCTCTTCAAATAGATCTTAGATCTTCAGGGCATCAAATCTGTTAAACACCTCATCAGTCTATCTATCTTTTAAAGTTCTCTTCTGCCCTCTTCCCTTATTCTAGGCCTTGACCAGGATAAATCCCTCTTTATCTTCTACCAAAGGTGTTTTCCTTTTATCCTATTTAGGTAATGGACAAGAGGGCCCATCACTTGAAGTCCCTGCAGGATTAGATTTAGGAAGAGTTAAGAAAACCCTTAATTACCTAAGGAATCCTTCAGATTAGAAGCAGCAATTGTGGAAGAACTGGAGGAATGGGAGTTGCGTGAAGTAATTAACTGTTTAAAAAACCCCTGAAACTCCACCCTTAACAGCCAAAAACAAAACCCTTTACCCCCCAAATAGCAAGAAACAGACCCACAAAATTGCTCAGGAAACAAAGCTTCCACCAAATAGGAAACCCCACACATCAAAACCCTTGCAAAACCTGAGAAAGTGCCTTATACAACCCCCAAAAACAGGATCAAATAGGAAGAACAATGGGGCTAGGGCATAGCCTAACGCATGCAGCAGGCAAAATGCCCTTTTCCATCATCCACCAGTCTCGACCAAGCAACATAATCTATAAGTGGTGCTCCCTTTATTATCCTCCGTAAGGAAATTGCAAAGGAGAGGAAAACTGTTGTAGCAAAAATAAAAATGTATTTAAGGAGGTGGCATTATAGTCTACCCTTCCCAAGATTGCTTGTCCTCAAGTCGCAATTTAGGATGTAGAAGGATTTTGTCACTCTCCCATGTTGCATCTTCTTCAAGAAGATCTTTCCGTCGAATTAGATATTCTATCATTGTTTTATTTCTTAACCTTCTCTCTCTCAAATTTATAATTACCTCAAGAATCAGTATTGGTTTTCCTTTGAATCGGCAATGCCTCTATCCAGTTTGATCCTGAAGACATCACTCAGACTCCACGTGCTGAAATAGTTTGGAACTTGAAACAAAGAGTTCACATGCCCTATACTGCAAGTTATATCCCTTACTCTATCACCCATCTTTGGATCACAGAGTAATCTGCAGAATAGGCTAATCTGCACCACTGACTGATACAAAATCTCAAGGACATGCAAAACTGAAAGAATTATTTTAATCTTGTCATGGGAATGCAAGTCACTGCTATAGAGAGTTGGTGGTGAAATATAGATTATGTTTTTAGCAGTTAGAACCAGGGATCAATGTCACCAAAAGTTGATATAGCCAAAGCATGATGCATTAAATTTAAACGTAAGAAGGAACCAACAAGCACAAGATCCATATTATGAGGCTAAATGTTTTTTTCTGGAATAAATGTGTTAAGAGTCCTAGACCAATCAGGAGACAAGTAAAAACATAAATTTCATCGCATGTGAAATCCTCAGCTTCTAGGAATATTTTGCAATGGAGGGAATTGGTTGATAAAAATAAATTATAAGGATGTTAGCAGTGACCTAATTGAACATCTAACAGAAGATATACCTTACAATTGTATTATAGGTAATCTGCTAAATTATGAAGGTTTTGGGCTAGAACATAGCGGACGAAAACAAAGGCATATTTGAGCTAAGGTCTGGAATCAGAGTGCAACAAACATTTTCCTCCTATAACAAGAAGCTGATGGGTAACTGAGTTTAGGAAACTTAAGAGGGGCTAATGGAAGTTATAGTGACCAAAGATTTGTATAATCTTAATATCCTATACCATATAAGAAGGCTGTAGAGTGCCAAAATACTAATATGCATCGGGTGCTTGTGAAGGTTGAAGGTACTGCTGAATATTGTATGAAACAAATTGCTCCTAGGTGCACAGTTTGGAGAGATCAATTTTTGTCTCAGTCATGTTAAAAGTGCATAAGGCGGATAGTGGTGGGAAATTATTTTCTGGAACAACAATCTGATGAAAAGCAACCTGGGTACCTCTGACAAGGAACTGAGGCTGGTCCATTATCAGATGGCAAAGTGAAGACTTTACTCTGTGCTATGCAGGGGAGTCATAGAGATTTCAAATACGTTTATTGTCCAGTACTGAACAAATTCAAGTCCATCTGATTCTGTTCAGACTCGTCTGCAGACCAAGCAACAAAAGCATAAGTGATTAAGGCTACATATATCTAAAACATGAACTTGTTTAAGTGTGCTAACTTTTTTTGGTTCCCATGTGTACCTGATTATGATGTTTAACATAACAGCCTTGCACAAACTTTAGAAACAGAATGTATTTCTTTTTCCATTTCTTGACATCTCTACTCATTTTCGTTAATGGTGTGGTGACACCCT
This sequence comes from Thuja plicata, assembly GCA_018584345.1. Taxonomy (NCBI): domain Eukaryota; kingdom Viridiplantae; phylum Streptophyta; class Pinopsida; order Cupressales; family Cupressaceae; genus Thuja; species Thuja plicata. The sequence continues at coordinate 1,212,674 of MU223753.1, forward strand.
AAAAAATCATTGTTAAATCCTCAAAGCTGTCTACAAACTGATATCCAAGATATTAACATACCATCTATTGAATACACATTTGGGAGTGAAAATTGGTTCTTTGCCACAAATATGAAATCAAGAACAGATCACTGTTAAGATCCATAAACATCTAGAAGAGGAGCCGTGAAATTTTCAAAGCTCATGTTTAAAAACACGGAAGCCACTGGAAATCAGATCCCTAAAATAAGTCTATCAGAGATTAAAGGACTTCAACAAAAATTAAGTCCTTTTTATGTCATGCACGAATCATGCAGTTAGTCCATTCAACAATAATGAGTAATATTGATTTATACACTTCATGTAGAGTGATTTGACGTAAATGACAGGTAAGCTGTTTAAAAACAGTGACAAAAACAACATATACGCAGAAAAAGCATGTGTAAAATACTAAAATCTAATCTCTGTCTCATATGTCCTACAAGTATTCCCAAGGACATAGTAAAATGATACTTGTAATGCAACTCATAGAATTTCTGTTAATAAGATAGAAAGCAATTATATTAATATCCAGAAGTAGTTATAAAAAAACACATCTGACTACAACCAAACAGAACTGGGCTAGAAAATTTCTAGAAGTTGAGGTGACCAAGACTAAAGCTAAAACACAAAAACAACCAAGGTGCAATAAGAGGGGATAAACTCAAGATGATGCTCTTAAAAGCTACTAATTTATTTGGACTCTTTCAACAACTAATATGACTGCTCTGATATATTTCAGCAGAAAATTCTACATCCCTTTCAGTGAACTAACTGCAGTCTTGGAATCAAATCAAAGAGAACAATTTCCATATTCAAGAAGATAATTCAAAATGAAATTATAATGCATGAGAGATTACTCTTGTTGATAATGATCTTCGGAGGTTCTACAACATCCTTGAGATACCTAGTTTCTTTATTTTATGCTTTTTCTGGAATCATCTTGTCATTTATTTTTCCTAAGACATTTCAAATCTGTCTTCTAGAGCACTCAAAAATAGACTAGCAAAGTTATTCAGGAAAAAGAAATGACACTGATTAAAATTAAAAAAATTTATGATGTCGATGTGAAAAATCTAATGAAAAATCTAAAAGCCACCTATTTGGTTTGAGGTACAAATTCAGTGGATTTTGGCCTGGAATGCAGTGGTACCATGCTGGCCCAGTGTGAAAGAGATCCCTGGTTCATATCCTGTGGATACAACTTTACACTCAGATTGTGGCGAAAAATATAGAGAGCACTTGATTGTGAGCAGCAACCTGTGGGTGCCCTCTCACACCCAAATGATGGAAAGAAATAGAGAAAGAACATGATCAAAGTACTGGCTGGCCAGCAGTCAAAAAGGTAGCACTGTATAATTGCATCGAATAACAGTCAGTTCCTTCTGCAGAAAATGATGGAAGTTAGGCAGCAAGAACTTCACGTGCTACAGCACAAACAACCACACAGAAAGACAAAATAAAGATCACACACAAAACAAACATGGCACAAATAAAAGAGCTGCAAATGGTGATATAAAACATTGAAATAAAGGAGAACAACGTGTAGACTCAAATAAAGGAGACTAAGATGTGGGCAAGAGTAGTCAAAGAATCATCAGAAAAACAAAGGGAGATAATACATAAACAGATAAAACGACGATTGATGGAAGAGAGGGAAAGAAGCAGTAAGTCAGCCAACATCATCATCAAAGGAATGAAAGAATATGGAGAGAAGGGAGACGCCAATAACCTCATAAGAGGTTATTCTTGAGGAAAAACTGATGTGGACAGGAAAAATCTGCCAGGCACACAGGCTTGAAAAAGTGAAAAAACAAGAGGAAGAGATAGAAATAGCCTAGTTGTAATTAAAATCAAAGATGATAAGCTACAATTTCTAAAGAACAGAGGGTTATTGAAAAGATCACACTTTATTTAGATGAGGATCTGACACCAATGCAACCAGAAGAGCAATGGAAGGAATGGAAAAAGGGGAGAAAATCTAGGTTATAAGGCAAATGAGCATGGCTGAAAAACAAAAAGCATTTACTGAAAGTAGGATGACACCAGACAGCTATGATGGTAAGCTGGAATTGCAGAGGTTGCCCTTGAAGTAGAGGTCTCAATTTAGGGCCCACACCTGAATATGAAGACATAATAGTTCTTACGAAGACTCACAAACATGATGGGTGTGAAACCTCAGATTTTGTAGAGTATACAAAAGCATCGATACAGAATGAAGTGACTAGAAAGGAGACAAAACATGGAGGGGAGACGACTATCCATAAACGAAAAAGAAGGCAGATTCATACAAGCGTTGAAAAAAAAATCACACAAGCAATACGCATGGTTTCAGATTATAGAAAATGAAAGGACAATCACCATAGCAGCATGTTAGTTTGCCCCACAACAGTCAAAAGTACATTAAAAAATAAATCTAAATTACAAAGAACCACTTATAGCTTTGGAAAAGACATCACAGCATACAACAAAGAGGTGATGCTAATAAGAGATTCCAATGCTCAAACAGGAAATAAACAAGCTTGTACTCGAAGATTCAATGGTAAGGATGAAAACTCTCTACACCTAGAGTAAGATGAAGATAGCAAATGGAAAAAAGAATGTAACTTACTTGGAGAAAGAACTATTAGTTTTATGAAGCATACACAACCTTATCATATGCAATTGCATGACGAAATAGCTGAAGCCAAGGGGGTACACATGCACAATATACAATGGGAAAATTGTGGTTGACTATATCATATGCTCCAAAGAGCTAAATGAGAAGATTGTGCAGATAAAATTGGTGAATTGCCAATTGACCTTAGTTCTGATCACAATCCAGTATACATAAAAATTAACTTGTCAGATATCAAAAATACCTTGAACAAACTCAAGATATTCAATGGTTTGGACAAGGGAAAGAAAACATAAGTATGACACAAGAAAATATACAAGTTTTGAGAACACTAAGAATTAAGTTACAAGGAGTAGAAAACAGGCAATGCAGGCCTCACATGAGTAATACTGACAGCTGAAAATTGATAAACAAAGTCTGAGAGGCATTAAGGCAGTGTAGAAGATCTAAACTCGCAAAGGAGAAGCAAACAGCTTTCTGACAAATGCATGGTTTGATGAAGAGTGTAAGGCAGCAAGAATATATCTCAAGGAGCTAAAGAAGATAGCAAATAAAAAAGGGTGCAGCAATTGGTAAAAACAGAAAAGAAAGAATAGATGAAAACTAGGAGGGAAGGCTTGATAAGACTTAGCTAATGTGATCCTAAACAGTTTTTGAAAGACCTACACTAAAGCAGAAAGAAAATTAAGAAGGGTATCACATTGGTGCAATGGCTAGATAATGTGAAGCAGCTTTATGAGAGCAAAGAAGATAAGAATGCTCCTCCAGACAACAACACACAAGCAAAATTGTTTACCATAAGAGAGGTTAAAAAGGGATCAGCAAGCTAGCAAGAGGCAATAAACATGATATAGATGGTTCATGGATTGAATACTTTAAAACGAGGACTTGACATCATTGCATCTCATTTAAGAGACATTTCCAACAACATTACTCATGATGGTTTTTATGAAGACTGGACCACCCTGTCAACCTAGTGATGCTCATTTCTAAAAGTGGAGACGTCAACAACCCCATCTAATTTTAGAACTATAATGATCAATCCTCTCATGGTCTGGGTGCTTGGAAGTACAGCTGAACGCAGCATTAACTAACCAAAATGCAAGGAAAAAGAGCGAAAGGGCAAGTAGGCTTCAAACCAAAGCATTCAAAAATAGATCATTGCATCACTCTCAAACATTTAATAGAAAAAGTATGGGTCATTGCATCACTTTTATGAACTTGAAGAAAGCATTTGATATGGTTCCTAGAAATAAGATATAGGACAAGATGGAAGAACTTGAAGTGGCAAGAGAGCACAATGTTGCAATCCATAGACTTTATGAGCAGGTTACAGACAAAATCAAAACACGCGAGAATATCAGTGTTTCAGTAGCAACAAAGGGGTTAAACAGGACAATCTACTATTACCCACTTTATTTAGCCTATATATTGACATTTTTTGAATGGATAATTGATTAGGTAGAGATGGGATCCAAGTCACTCGTAATGTTACAAACTCCTTCAATATGCATATGGGTTAAACAGGGCAGTCTTCCTATTCGGCCTATATATTGACATGCTAGAAGAATGGATAAATCAATTAGGTAGAGGCAAGGTCCAAGTACCTAGTTATGTGATAAACTCATTTTATATATGCAAATGATAGTATCTTGACCACAGCAACAGCCCAAAGTTTAAGAGATCATTTGAAAGCATTGGAACATTTTTGTAGAGAAGTCAGGATGCAAGTCAACACCAATAAAACATGTAAGTTTCATAATTTGGAAACCAACAATAGATAATCAATAAATAAAAATACTTGGTAACAAATAGAACTCAAAGTGGGTTGTAAGTTTCATATTTGCAGGAAACCAACAATAGATAATAACTAAAAACATACTTGACACTTAATTTTACTAACAAGCTTAGTTGGGAAACTTGCATAACAAGAAGGACTCAAGATGGGTGAAGCCATACCCTCTGCAAAATAGATAAAAGTTACAGATTTGAGAGACTAGAAAACCAGCAAGGTCTTGTTTGGACTGCTAGTAGTGCCAGTGGCACTCTATGAATGTCAAGTTTGGACCAATAGTACGTCAAGTCTAAAGTGGAGACAAATTGAAAAAAATCCGAATTTCTTAATTGCAAGCTCCTTCAAGATCAAAGCATCAGCCCCATACAAAATAATACTAGAAAAAATAGGTACCTTTCTGAGAGAAGCAACAGCTATGATTTGTCTACTATGCCATATAGAGAAAGTAGAGAACATGGAGTAGGACAAATGACGAAGCGCAGTAATGAGAGAATTGTAGAACATAAGAAAGAGGACATGGTTGAAACAAAACAAATGATGGATGAAAAAGAGGTGTATCAATCTACAAGATTGCCCAACCGCCAATCAAGAGATTAAAGATTATGCGAGAAAAGTTTAAACTAAGTATGTGGAGAATGTAACTCAAGAGGAAAAAGAAATACGATACAACTAAGTTCAATTTCACTTATTAACACAACCATAAATATTAAAAACGACATAGGAACAAAAATAAAATGAAAATGCAGATGCTCATAGCCAATTAAGGACTGATCCAGACCAACTCAAAAGTCAAATGTGAGACAGGTGGGTGAAAGGTCCCAAGAAGAAAGTTGGGAAGAGAGAGTATGTATTTTCTGTACCTCAGGAAGGGTAGAAATTGAAACTTCAAAAGCCGAAGAAGAATAGAAATTTAAATTAGGTTCTTAATTCTATATGCTGTTTTTCAGCAGCATCCCACTTCTTTGATTTATATTAACTCTGGGTCCCATAGAATGTTTTGTTCTCACAAATGTTATTACAATCTCTATCATATCATATAATATCATAACTCCGTTCCCAGGTAAAAGGGGGAGACAAATTAATTGTATGAAAAATCTGCAGGATTATATCTTCTAGCAACAGTGTACAAACGTATTGTATAACAGTGGATTCTCTCTCCACAGAAAAAAGTGAGACATATGATATGAAAGATATGTAGATTCATGAATCCTAGCACCATTGAATAATCATACTGTATAGCAGTTGGTTCCCATTCCCTCTCCTATAAAAAAGGAGACAACTGATGTAAAAATTTGCTGGTGCATAGCTAATAGCAACATTGTAAAGTTATATTCTATCACAATGGGTTCTTTCTCCCCTCTTAGAAAAAAGGGAGACAATTAATATGAAAAATATGCAGGTTCATAGCTCCTAGCAAAGTTATACAGGAGTATTGTATAGGATTGAATTCCGTCTCCCTCCACAGTTTAAAAAGGGAGCCAATTAATATGATCAAAAAGCTTTTCCCATTTTAGAGAGAGGGGATAAATCTGCAGCATCTATGATAAATCGAATACCAACCTCTAGCAAATTTAAATTGTTCTTGTCTTTATGCTGAATAAACATACAAGGAAAATCAAATTGATGCTTCAGTTTATCAAGGGCAGGAAGGAATTCAATACTTACCTCGAAAAAGATTCCAAAAAGAGTTGAAGGAATCTTTCCGACGGGTTGCCCTGCATCAATGTTAAGAAACACTGTCTGATTCTCCTGCTGCGCAAAAACCACCATTCCACGACACCATATCACAGCTAAAACAACTAAAAAGTTCAAAATTCCACTCCTTTCCTCCATTTCAAGCACTTAACCAACAAATAACGCAAGGGTATCCACGACTAAGCCAAATTCAACACGATCCACGCTATTGGCCGTCTTTTAACATCTTTTCGCAAAATAAGAAATTATATTGCAATCCTGGAACAGGCTTTACTTGTCAGACTACAATATTCGGTAAATAATCCTTCAACAATCTCCAGACAACATTATACAGTATAAATAGTAAATACAGTCTCTTGAAATAAATGATTACTGTACTGTAAATCTTTTAACAATCAGCCCACCACTTAACAATATACAGGAAACCTTAAACAATTTGTAGCCATCAAGCAGCAATTTTTTAACATTTTTTTAGCCCATCCGACAGAAACGCACAACAAATATGTCTCTTCTGTTAATTTATATAACTTGAAGTATAATACACTCAAGCTTCGCAAAAACGATTCCAAAATTGAGGATATATATGAACCCTCGCAGCTATTATCAGAAGTTATCCACATTAACTTCAATTCTGTCGCATTTTAGTGTCAAATCCGTCAATCCTTGTCTTTTGACGGCATATTCTACAACTATGACCACTGACAAATTTTTAAATCAGCTGGCTAAATCCATTCATATTTCTGTCAGATTGCCGTGAAATGAAAAATAGCTGAATTTTAATCCTTTTTTTTGGACTTTCGGGGGGTTTCAACAAGAAATCAAATGCTGGCAGTTCAAATTTTTATCACTAAATTAAACACAAATCATTCTTCTTCGTCCTTGCCACATGATTTGTCCTTTACAATAGCACCGTGGCGCATCTCTATCTGAATTGTGTTGTACGTTCGAATTATAAGACCGAGGTGCGGGGATTTTGTATTTTTTATATACTCCAACAGTAAGAATTGATTGCTGATTGATCTATGTATCTACAATTCAAATGTCAAAATTATCCACTCTAAAATATGTCTTCACATGTTATAAGGTGAATGATGAAAAAATTTAACGTCTTGATGCATCTTGGTGTATTTTAAATATAGAGTCTATATTACAGCTGCAGCGCATGTAACATATTAAACAAGAGTTGTGCTACAGCAGGAGTCCAGCCTAATAGTAAACAAATAAATATTGTTTGAATAGATTGAACAAGCATTGGCATAAGTAAATGATTGTAAATAATTATAAGAAGAAAATTAAAATAAAGTAATATAAACTAATAATTATTAAAGAGTAAATAAATTTATTT
>MU223753.1:1229798-1296734 GCA_018584345.1 Thuja plicata
GGGGGGGGGGGAGTTTTGTCCCACAATTTTTTTCCCTTTCTCCATTTTTGAGAGATTGCATTTGCATATTCTACATGGGTACCTAACGTGGCCTAGTAGTCAGGATCCATCTTACATGGTCAACTAGTATTGTGAGTTTTACTGTATTCCCCTAAGTTGCACTTAAGGGGGGTGTTGGTGTAATTAAATATTCATAATTACACTTTACTTAAGATTACTTAGGATAATGAATAACATAGTATTTTTTGCATGAGACACTTAGGAGTTTGCATCTTATTCTTGCACATGGTGTAGGAGAAATCTCACTTTATGTGGTGATAGTTGTTATCACATTCCACTTTATGTGTGAGATCCACCTTTAGTGCTCTTATCACATTATCACCATTCACATGTTGCACATACTTCATTGCACAATGGAGGATGATCCACCTTTGGTGGACATGTGATTCCACCTTGTATGGGTGATAGCTCATATTCTCCTTATCATTGTCTCTTATTGTCTTGCCTATATAAGAAAACATATCTACATTGTAAATTAATTGGATTCTAATTGAATTCATCCATTATATTTTGATCTAGTTGATCATATTGATACATCTCTCTCTCTCTCTCATTTGAGCTATTCATTGGGCTTCTAGATCTTGGCATATTGCCTTAGGCAAATTCTTACATTGCACCATAACAAATCTTACATCTGTATATTAAAAAATTATGTGAGAGATCAATTTAAAGACAATTGTTGAAGATTAACATAACTAATTGAGTATAGTAGTTTATATCAAGGGTCAACTTAAAGGAAAATATAGCTCTAATTTATGCTTCTATTAGGTTGACCTTCAATTTTACAAGAGATATTAATGAATGTTTTTGATGAAGGGCAAGGCAGGAGGATCCCCAATGGAGATGTCCTAGACCCCAACCAATAACCATACAATGGAATATAAATAACAACATAGAGATTTATATCCACACAATGCAAATACTCATAATAGAATCATTATATTTTCATCCAACATGCCCGGCTGTAAGGCCTTCCGGGTTACGGCCAAATGTAATGCAATTACAATAGAAACTCTGTAATATCTCGCAAGATCCAAATGAAACCCTAGCTATCCCAGATCCACACACTGGTAGGAACACCCAAGGAAGATCTAAACTTGTGCTCGCAAGCCCACCAAGCAATCTCCTTGTTTCCCAAGCTGCAGCCACTAGCTCCTCTCAAAACTCGCTCTACAACCACCTCCTCTTCTCCCAGGTGGATGAATAATCCTAGCTATTCCAGATCCACACATTGGTGGGATCCCCCAAGGAAGATCTAAACTTGTGCTCGCAAGTCCACCAAGCAATCCCCTTGTCCCCCAAGCCGCGGCCACTAGCTCTTCTCAAAACTCGTTCCTCTACCTCTTCCTCTTCTCCAGGATGAATGAATAATCCTAGCTAGTCCAAATCCACACACTTGTAGGGGCCCCCAAGGAAGATCTAAACTTGTGCTCGCAAGTCCACCAAGCAATCCCCTTGTCCCCCAAGCCGCAGCCACTAGCTCTTCTCAAAAATCGCTCCTCTACCTCTTCCTCTTCTCTAGGATGAATGAATAATGACTAAAGACTTCCCCCACAACCCCTACTTATACCAATCTAAGCCACAGGTCGGCCCTGAACATAAATTAAATACAAACACATAAATTAAATGCCACAAGTCGGCCAACAACAACAATTAAATGCCCAAAATTGATGTCTTAGTGAAATCATGATATCTCCTAGCTCCGGATGAATTAGGACTTGTGCTTCGAACTGTAGGTAGAAATCTAGGCCCTCTTCAATCCCTGAAATTTGCATCCTCTAACTCTTTGTGAAAAATAACTTATACGGCATATAATAGGCACCAAATTCCTAAGCAAGGCCGAGCTCCTCCCAGTCCATGCCAAGCAACCAAGACCATGCCAAGTTCCATTAAATACATCAAAACCAATTACCCAAGACCCAAGTAGGTCCAAAAAACTCTACCAAATCCCTCACACATGAAAATAAGTCCACACAACTCCATCAAATATCCCAAACATGCAGGATAGCCAACTACCCTTGGATGCTCCTGCATCAGTTTTTATACAAGGTACACTCTTTGACATTAAAGTATAATTTGTGTAAATCTCATATGTTACATAATTAACTTAATAGATAGAAAAGGGTATTTAGCTAACACATAATGAATAGTTTTGGTGAAAATAATTTAGAAACTTTCAAGAAAAATGCAATTGGGAAGTGTAAAGCCAAATTCCACAACCTTTGCCAATATTCTCCCTATTTGTGCCTATAAACATTAGCTTTGGATCAAGGTATGGACATGTAGATTAAAGAATAATCAAAGCAAAAAAAAATTCACATATTATAGTTGGAAATCCTCTAGAATACATGTATTCAAAATGTATAATCATAGAGAAAGCATATGAACTAATCAACAAAATACCTCAAAAAGATGTCATCCCATGATCAACTATTCCTAAAGTCAACTCTACAAAGTCAATATCTTCATGATAATTTCAACACAAAGAAGGCCTATGAAGGTATAAACATTTATTTTAGTCTCTACTACATATCAAAACACTTTAATTTCTAGTTCAATTTTTTTTAATTTCAAGTTTAATTCCTAAAATAGGGTGTGCATATAGCCATGCAAGTTTACTGGATGAGGGTTGTACATACTTCAATCATATCAATAATTCTTGTTGTAAATTAAAACTAAAATTTTTCATTATGAGTGCATGGTTGACCTTCTTGTCCATGGTAATTATCTTGAGGACACCCTAAACTTTATCATCAAAATGCTAGTTAAGCATTTGATGATTGTGTATAAGTTTTTTTGGCACCTATAGATCATGTTTGAATATATAATTTGGAGTGTTTACAAGAATGCTACCTTGATATGGATCATGAAAAAGTTGCAACTTATTTTCTTTTATCAAATATATATGCAGAAGTGTGTAGGTGGCCAAACCTTCAAATGGTAAGGACATTGATGAAGGATAAAGGAATTAAAAAGATTCATGGATGTAGTTTGAGTGAAGAGCATAAAATCCTACATGATTTTTGTGTAGAAAGTAGATCACATCCACGGACATTTGATAATCATGCAAAATTGGAGAAATTGGTTAAAGAGATGAAGGCAGTAGGATATTTTCCAAATTCAAGACTTTTACTTAATGTTCAGAGGAGGAAAAATAATTCCCTATCTGTCACCATAATGAAAAGTTGCCAATCACATTGTGTTTGGTAAACAGACTAAAAGGAAAAAATCAAGAGAAAAGAAAGAAACAATAATCCAAGAGAGTTAATTGAAGAGAAGATTGTTACCATGAGAAATGCATAAACTTGGAGCAATCACCAAAAGTGCCAAGACAAGGAAACAAGAAGTTTTGAAAGGGGAAAAGCAAAGAAAAACCCCTTGTGAATTATGAATGAGGAAAAGTCTAAGAGAGAGAGAGCGAGAGAGGAGCTCATTTACAATAACAACATAATATTTAAATGGGAGAGGAGCATCTCTTAAATAGAGATGAGGAGAGGAGCATCTCTTAAATAAAGATGAGGAGAGGAGTTACAAAGTAAATCACAAATTTATTCATAATAGGTGTGTGCAAAGTGGCAACATCCTCTTAAGGAGGATAAAATATTTTCCTTAATAAAGGTATTACAAATAAATGACATGTCCTACTACTTGTACTAGAGGACAAAATACATATAGGATACCTTGGTTTATCCTAAATTAAATAAATCAACCAAGGAAAGATTAAATATTCTAACACCCCCCATTAATATTTACTTGGGGAGTTTACATCAATGGGTATCAACCCTAAATTTTTGCAATGAAGTTGAAATTTCTATTTAGAAAGAGGCTTTGTCAAAATATCAGCAACTTGATCTTCCCCCTTGCAATAGATGAGTGACACTTGCTTGTTTTCAACTTGTTCTCTAATGAAGGGATGTTGTAGAGAAATATGCTTTGTCCTTGCACGAAAAATAGGATTATTTTCCAAGGCAATGGCACTTTGGTTGTCACAATACAATGGTGTAGGCTCTTGTTGAGGTAGACCCAAATCTTCAAGTACTCTTCTAATCCATAAAGATTCTTTAGAGACATTAGTACATCCTTTACATTCAACTTTAGTAGAAAATAGAGAAATAGAATGTTCCTTTTTAATTTTCCAAGAAATGGCACCTGAACCAACAAAGAAATAATATACAAGTAGATTGCCCATCATTGGGATCTCCCCTAGATCTGAATTAGTAAATCCTTTTAAAGTAAAATCAGAATTTGTATCATAAAATAAACCAACATGAATAGTGCCTTGAATATACCTTAAAATTCTTTTTGCAACTTTTGTTTGTATAACCATTTGCATGAAACCAAATTCTAACCATGAGGTAAACTAACTAAATCCCAAGTGTTATTAGAAATCAAAGTATCATATTCTTCTTTCATAGATTTTTTCCAATGAGGTTGTATGTTAGCTTATTCAGATGATTTAGGGTCATTAGTATTCAGAATAGAAGACATCAAAGCATAATTACAATAATTAACTCTTCTAGGTTTAAGTCCACCCATTCTAGCTATGTAATCACCACTTTCATAAAATAAAATTTTAAGCTATTTAGGATTTCTTTTAGAAGTAACATAATCATCACTAGAAGAAGAATCATTAGGAGTAAAAATAGTATGATCATTATCACTATCACTAGAAGGAATAGAAATATATGCATAGGAGTAGGGTTTAGAGAAGGAGGTTGGTTCTCCACAACCACAACTTTACTTCCACTAAATTCATAATCTTCCACATTAGAACAATCATGTACTCCATTTTCTTCAATACAAACATCTCTAGCAACTTGAACTTCGTTAGTAGTAGGATTATAAACTCTATATCATTTAGTTTGTTCATCATACCCAACAAATATATAAGGACAATATTTAGCATATAATTTGTGCCTCTTTTATTTAGGTGTATGAACATAAGCAATTGAACCAAAAATTCTTAAAATTTTCAAATTGGGCTTCCTACCAAACCAAGCTTCTTCAGGAGTTTTATCTTTTAAAGCTTTACTAGGAGTCCTATTAATGAGATATGTAGCACAAGCCATTTTTTCAACCCAAAACTTATAATCCATATGTTTAGAATGCAACAAACATCTAGCCATTTCAACAATAGTTCTATGCTTCCTTTCCGCCACACCATTTTGTTGTGGTGTATAAGGAATGGTAAGCTCATATTTTATACCAAAAGATTTAAAATATAAATGAAAAACATTATTAACATATTCCTTCTAATTTTCATTTCTAAGAATTTTAATCTCTAATCCATATTACCTTTCAACAAACATATGAAATTAAGAAAATATATCAAGAACTTGATCTTTACTATGCAAGAAATAGATCCAAGTTCTTCTAGAAAAATCATCAACAAAAGTAAGTGCATACCTTGATCCTTGGATGAAGTTATTCTCCATGGGTCCCAAAAGGTCACTATGAATGAGGTGCAACTTATGATGTGTCCTCCAAGATTGACCATGTGGAAAGGGTTTCGTATGCATCTTACCACTTGTGCAACTAGTCCATATAATTTTGGAAGGAATAATATTAGGCAACCTATCAACCATGATTTCTTTTTGCATCAAAGAGATATAATCAGAATTCAAATGGCCAAGAATTTCATGCCATACAGTAAAGTCAATATTAGCATGCAATGAGTACCTTGAAGTGGAAAACTCATAAAATTTATATAAGTTATCATGATCCATTTTGGCATTAGCAACAACTTGCCCAGATTTAGGATCAATAACATAGCACATGTCCTTATGAAATTCAACCTTATAATCTTGACATAATTGAGCAACTGAAAGAAGATTAGATTTCAATTCAGGAACATAAAGAACATCATGCAATTTTCCATTAGGAATAGTAACATCACCATAACCTTCAAATTTGCAACTATGATTATTAGCTAATTGGATTTGGTGTGTTTGAAGTATAAGTATGCGACGAATCAAAAACTTCTCTATGAGATGTAACATGTTGAGATGCACCACTATCAATAATCCACTCTAAAGGGTTAGAAACATTATAACTAACTGTAAATGCATGTCAAGATTGATTACCATTACTCTTCTTATAATGATACTTTTGATTATTTTGATTATTATGATTCATAGGCTTCTTATCATTTTCCTTTTTAAAACAATTGTTATTCAAATGACCATCTTTCCCACAAAATGTGCAATGGGGTTTTTATTAGGACTATTTTTTTTATTATGATGATTAGTATTATGATTATTATTATTGTTATGATAGGGCCTAGAATTAGTTTTTTTATTGGAATAACTATGATGATTATGATTATTATTGGATATAAACTGATTTTGATTTTGATTTTTAGACATAAATGCATGTTTGTTAGATTTAAGAGTACCAAATTGAATCAACTTTACTTCCTCTTAATGCAATAAAGTTTGAAAAATAATATAATTTAATCGAGTAGCTAAACTTTGAATAGCAAATTGAGAATGGACATTAGTAATAAATTGTTGAAATTGCCTAGGAAGACATTTCTTTAAAATCATATGAATTAAACAGATATCAGTTAAAGTGACTCCTAAACCATTTAACTGACTTTTAACATAATCAAATTTTAACAAGAAATGATCCATAGATTTAAAATCAGTATACCTGAGATCCTCCAATTGATCTTGGAGTTAAACCTTTCTTGATTCATTAGAAATATCGTAGGTGTTTTTCAAAATATCTCATTTTGCATGTGTTGTAGTACAGTTAGCAATCTAAACATATAATTTGGGACTTAAATAAATTCCAATGAGGCCTAGTGCTTCCTCATTTTTAGCATTCCAAGCGTCTATGTCATCTTGAGGAGTAGTGGCAGATGGAGCAGAAGTAACATTAGTAGAAACATCTAACATATGTTTAAAACAGAAAATGAACGAAATATGAGTTTTCCAAGCATGATATTTAGTATTGTTTAATTTAATCTCACAAATAAGAGTAGACATAATTGCATAATAATGTAAAAATAATAAAGATAAACTTTATGATTAAATAATAATGAATGTAAAACAATGATAAATTAATGTCAAATAATGATAAAATGATATTTAACACAATGTTAATAATGTTGATCTCCAAGTTTTGTTGTCTATTAGTATCACACACTTAGACATAATCAAGGCAGGTTGGTCAGTCATCACTGCGATCGAGCCATCCCACTAAGTCCGAGCAATGTAATGACTTGTGTAATATTATGTATTGACCAAGCAGTAGTCACTGTCAAGCAAGTCAGTGGTCACCAAGTACTTAATAACTGTCGAGCAGAATGATTGTCGAGTTGCATAGACAGTCAGTGTCGAGTGACAGTTTTGATATATGTGTTTCGAATGGCACAAACACTTTGGTAAACCATTTGGCTGACTTCTATGAATAATTTAATGATTGTTAAATATATTTAAACAATTAACTATGTATTATTTGTGAGATCATGGATCCCTATGCAAGCAATGTAACCAATCAAAATTAGGGATGCTTAAGTGGCAAAAGGTGATGAAGCTAGATCGTTGATCTTGATCTGGATGTTTCATCAGTGATCTATACATGGGATGCTTCAAACCCTAATATATGCATGTGTGTAGATGTGGATGTGAAGAGTAGAGATCAGATGTATATGCAGAGTTTTACATATCTGAAGCATAGACCAGACAGAGTGACCAAGCAGGGAAGTGAAGAGCAGAACAAAGATATATCAGATTGAGAGATCGGTTAAGAGTTGGAAAGAGGAGATATGTTATCAACATTTGAAGTGCAGACCAAAGGATCAAGTATTGATACATTCTATAATGACCTAAAAGTTGTCACCTAAACCCTAGACCTCTAATCTCAATCACATATCATGAAAGCCTAATCTTAATTATTCTAAGTCCTAAACCAAATAGGCAATTCATCAAATTAAAGCTAATCTGACCTGAACCCTAGGTCCTAATTAATCATTGTACTTGATTAATTAATTAATTCTTAAAAATACAATATATTGGCAAATAAACCTTAAGTTAACTATTTAATTGATATTCTAATATATTAATTAAATAAAATTGCTAAATTATCAATAAAATCCAAAAAGGAATGAAATTAATTAATAAAAACAAAATGTACATTTAAAATCAATTAAATCTTTAAAAATGCATATGATGTCATCAATTTCAATTAACTGATTATCAAATTGGAAACAAATCTATTTTATTCAGTTAACTTATTCTTATCTTTTCTCATTTTGGAAACAAAGTTGTTAACTAAAAACTAATTTTGGAAGTTTCCAAAATAACTGATCAATCAGTTCAGTCAACAAACTCTTTCAACCAATCATCATCTTTGCACATGGATTGTGCTTCTTCAATCAAATCTGAGCCACTCTTTTCTTTTGATCTTGACCATCGATTTGAGAGATATTTCTATAAAAGAGAGCCTCATTTCCTTCACAAAGGATCCTGAATTTTAGGTATCATTATTATGCAGTTTTTATATTCTAGCTTTCTTACATTTCATATCATTCAATTTGTTTAAACCTAGTAAACATGCACCTTGGTAGCAAAAATAAAAGAGAAATAAATTTGTCCTATGGTGAAAACCACTTCTTATGGCGCCTTGGATAAGTACCATGATGAAAACATGACAAACAAGCATCACGCGTAATTCCTCATGCTTGCACTCTTCACTTGGGGGCAAGTTCCTTCCATGTCATCTTATCCATCATATCTTACATCCACTCAGCCCACGAGCATCCATGTTCCTTTTGGTGATCTTGACAAAGTTGAACATATCCATGAGCATCATGCATCTTGACATGCATTATCCTTTCTATCAACTTACTCACTTGCTCTTATCCATGGAACCCTATTTTGATCTTGCTTATCCCGAGCCTATCCTTCCTATCTCTAAGCATTCGTGCCATAATCCAAACCATCCACTCATATCCTTCATCATCCAATATCCTAATTAAGTTATTATAGCTATATCCTATCTAATTGACCCCTTGGTCTTGATCAAAATGAAGAACGAAAAAATGTAAAATAGTTTCTCAAAAAAACTTCTTGACATGTCCATTCTTTTTGACCACATGTTTTTCATGACATCAGGTCATTATCCTATATGCTATCCAGCACCGCTCCATGAGCCTACATTGTTGTATTCTTTTTCCCTAAGTTGGGTAATCTTGAGGAGACTGGCCTTGAGGGTTGCAATCGCCCTCTTCATCCATCATTATTTATTCACCTCATCCATCAACTTTCTAATCCATCTGTAATGAACTCCACCTTGCTAGACATTGGGGGCAAACAATTGTGATCTTGCTTGCAAATAAGTAATCTCTGAAAATGTCATAAGAAAAGACTAAAAATTGGAAAAATGTCCTAAAAAAATGATCATCTTGGTGAAAACCTATAAATATGCACTCTGATGCATCAATAAAAAAATCAAAAAATGAGAAAATACAAAAAGGTTGAAAAAGAAGAAAAAGTGCCTTGGTGAAAACCTGGTAAATATGCGCCCTAGTAGCAAAAAAAT
Organism: Thuja plicata; assembly: GCA_018584345.1. NCBI lineage: Eukaryota > Viridiplantae > Streptophyta > Pinopsida > Cupressales > Cupressaceae > Thuja > Thuja plicata. The sequence goes on from MU223753.1 coordinate 1,239,405, forward strand.
AGAATCTCTGCCAAGTAGGTGAAAACCTGGTAAATAGGTGCCTCTTGTACTCAGTGCTCCATCTATCAATTATCAGTCTTGGAAATCCTTTGCTTTAGTTTGTACATAAGATTTTAGTCACTTTTGTGACACTTTGGTTCTCCTAAGAACCCTCCTAGCTTGAAACCGATCCAGAGTCATAGTCTGGTGTCAATTAAATCGGCTTTGTCCTCACAACATGAGTCCAGTTAGTCATTGCAATTTGAGTTTATTACCATGGGGAATGGGCCCCAAATTTGATCACATCTTGGGTTTACACCAAAGTCAGTAATCTTGTCATTTCTGAAGGACATCTCATTACTGACCCAACAGGTGTTTCTCAACACCCTAATCAAAAGAGTTTCTTAACACTATCTTTGGATGCATATATGGTTCTTAACACACATTGGATACCGCAAACGTAAAGAATAGATCGATAACACTCCAACACATCGCACTCATGAGCACAACAGTGTTTCTCAACACCTCATACATGTATACATTTGAAAACTTTAAAACTGGCTAAAGTATGCTGAACTTATATTTGTATGTTGTCTGTTCTCATCGATTTTCATCAATATTTTCTTTGTCTAGTTCTTTTTGGCATGGTCTCAATGATCCTACAATGTCAAATAAATAGGGTGTATGTGATAAGATCTCCTGCATTAAGGCAGAAGAGCCTCACATCCCTCGATCTTATTTACTTGTATGTCAAGGTGAGGTCAAAACTATCTCCTTGACTGTTATTGCTCTGCTTGTTTGCACAAGATCACACCCATGGATATCTTGACTTTGAATGCCCCAATACTAGTGTGCTCTTACAACATCAACTAGAAACAACGTTCAGGTCATCTCAGCTTTTGTGCCCCGATGCTTACGTTATTTTCTCATATCTTATCCAATGAAAGTCATATTTATATTCTTATGGTCGCAGTGGCACCAGTAAGAATTGTATCGACTCCGATGTTCCAAAAATGCTCAATGATGAAAATTTTCAACGCTAAAGGTTCAGTGACTAAACCTTAGGTTGCATTCATGGTAGTTTTGCATTGCATCTACATGGTGTCAAAACTACATAATATCGATATCTTCCTCCAATCTGAAGGATCCGAGGCTCTAATTTGTTGATCTTCCTTTTTCCAAGTGGTCAATTGTGCATTGATTGACGTAAAAATGACACCCCTCGCTCATACAACTGTCATGATTCCATTTTCAGGATCAAAATTGAAATCTGAAATCATTTTACTTGTCATTTTTTATGTTTGACTTTTTCAGTCAACTACAACTGACCACTTGCACAATCAGTCTGTCTTGATTCCAAACTAATGGAAATCTCTCATACTTTTCTTCTAATCAATCCTCCTATCATACTTTTGATCAAATCTAGTCAAACATGACTTCCCATCAAGTGTAGATTTTGTCCTAATCACTTGGGACCTATTTCTAATTAGATCATCTTATTCTTGCATCATGTTATCATTTGAATTACTTCCAATTACTGGGGTACCTAGCCATATTTTTATTTCTCTCTCGAGGGGGCAGGACCAGGACATCAACATTTCAGTGATCACATCCTCAATCAAGACCCCGTCGCTTGGAGTATCTCAGCTTCATTACATCAAATTAAGTTGAGATCATCTTAAATCAAAGGCAACCTAATCAATGGTCTTATACAGTGGTGACTACACTTGAAACCAGACAAGATCACTCTTATATGAGCTGTTCATTATTGAAACCAGATACATTGATCAAATTGGCTTCATCGCTTTAAATCAAGTCAATTTGCTTGCTAATCAAATCTATTAATGGTAATCAGTTTCATTGCTTGAAATCAATCTAGTTATTCATTCAAACCAATCAACAGGTTTAAGAATTCTTAACATATTCCCAATTTCATCGCTTCAAATCAAACTGAGTATTATGTTTATATCTTTTGATTGATCTTCGTCCAATCAAACTCAGAGTCGGTCTTCCTTGAGAAGAATGGTTTCATCGCTTCAAATCAAACTAGTCTGGGTCTTATTGCTAATTGGTCTTTGAATCAATGCGTTGATCGCACATTTTTTCAAAGAGGGTCAAATGTAATGACCTAAAAGTGGTCACCTAAACCCTAGACCCCTAATCTCAATCACATATCAAGAAACCCTAATTTTGATTATTCTAAGTCTAAACCAAATAGGCAATTCATCAAATTCAAGCTAATCTGACCTGAACCCTAGGTCCTAATTAATCATCGTGCTTGATTAATTAATTAATTCTTAAAAATATGATATATTGGCAAATAAACCTTAAGTTAATTATTTAATTGATATTCTAATATATTAATTAAATTAAATTGTGAAATTGTCACTAAAATCCAAAACGGAATTAAATTAATTACTAAAAACAAAAAGTGCATTTAAAATCAATTAAATCTTTAAAAATGCATATGATGTCATCAATTTTAGTTAACTAATTATCAAATTGGAAACAAATATGTTTTATTCAATGATCTTATTCTTATCTTTTCTCATTTTGGAAACAAAGTTGTTAACTAAAAACTGATTTTGGAAGTTTCCAAAATAACTGATCAGACTATTCAGTCAACTAACTCTTTCAACCAATCATCATATTATCACATGGATTGTGCTTCTTCAATCAAATCTGAGCCACTCTTTTCTTTCGATCTCGACCGTCAATTCGAGAGAGATTTCTATAAAAGAGAGCCTCATTTCCTTCACAAAGGATCCCAATTTTTATTATTGTTATTATGTAGTTTTCATTTCTTAAGTTTTCAAGCATTTAGCATTTCATTGCTTTTGATTAATTGTTGTTAGTTTACTTTAAATCATGCAAAGCATAATCTAGAGTACATTTCACAAAAAAAATTTCAATTTGGTGTTATAAAATTAATCTAATTAGCTTTGGAGTCAATCTTGCATTTGCATATCATATAGAGTAATCATTTCATTTAGCTTCAAAATCCTTCATTTAGAATAGTTGTAGTCACTATTTCTTGCAATGGCCTGAGAGCAAGATTAAAACTCCTGCCTACTAGAAGGCAATAGATCGGTTTAGGTTAGTCTCTTCTTTATCACATTTAGTTTAAACTAACCATGTAAGGATCTATTGAAGTGTGTGTTTGCAGCTATAGGTACCCAAAATCACATGCACATATTCTAGCAAGTGAATCAGGGTAAATATCTTGACATAGTGGTCCTAACAGTCCTTTGGAAATCTCTTAACATAGTGCTTACTTAGTTTTAAGTTTAAATACTTTAACAAGGTATATTGTATAAGTTTGTAAGCTCCTAACAGGGCAGACCCCTCACAGGGTAGATCATCAGAATTGATCAAACTTTGTAGCCCTAACAGGCACACTTTATTACTGCAGTAGTGAAGATTTGTGGGTTTCATCCCCACCCCAATTTTACCTTTCACCGGTTTCTTGGTTACCAAATATTTATGTTATGTGTTCATTATGGATGTGATTAGATGTTAGATCTATTACAACATTTCAATTAATACTTATGAATACAAGTTGAATCAGTTTGTTTTAGAAAGTGTAAAAGTTTTATAGATCTAATTCACCCCTCTTAGTATACTGCTTTCCCATACTAGACTTCCAACAAATAAAAGTTTGAAGTGTTAGAATAAACATTAGAAAAAATATATATATTTTTGTTAAAACGTGAAACACAATGAATGTAAACTATTAAACAAAAAATCTTATTGAAAAACTATTAAGTGTTAGTAACAACTTATTAAAACTATATAACATTTTATTTAAAAAACTATTTAAAAAAACTATATGAGGAACAATTGATTAAACTATTTAAAAAATAATGAAATTAAACAATTTTTAAAATGAGTCAAAGCATTTAAAAAAAATGTTCAAACAATATATAAAAAACAATTAGTACCTGCAGGGGTGGTGAATAGGGATTGGAGCGCAGGGAATATGATTATAATAGCAAAGCTGGGTTGAAAGTTCCCTCCCCGTGAGTTACGTTTCTAATTGGGAGGCAGAGCTGGTGGAAAGGTAGGGTTTGAAGGCAGAGATGTTAGGGAAGTGTTTGAAATGAATGGTTTACAAGCACCTTTGACTTCTTTTCAAAGAGCTACTCGGCTAGGAGGACAAAGAAAGGAGCATATTCTTGAGAGAAATGTTAGTAAAGATAAATGTACACACCAAAGAATGAACTCTTGGTAATATGTGATATAGCTACGATAAGAGAGTTTAAGAGGACTGAAGAAGTCCACGCTGCATTTGGGGTACAAAGATAGCAAGTGGAGAGAGAGAAGCGTGAGGATAGTTGTGAATGAATAGTAGAGTGCAAAATGCTATATATGTTCGGCTTAGGAGAGGCTGGTGTGAGAAAGACAACACATAACCTACACAAGGACAGTGAAAACATAGATTTGTGTGCAGAGATATGTGATAAAAGAGATAGTGTTTATAAAAAAAATAGAGATTGAATAACAAAGATATTGTTTATAACAGAGATATAATTAATAAAGAATAGAGATATAAACAACATCTGATGAATATTAACTTGCAAATTAAACACAATATTATCCTGCAGATGAAATTTATCAAATATTGATTATTATAAAACCTGTAATAAAAAACTGTGAAAGAAAAGAACAAAAGACTGTAACCTTGTGTTTGCACGACTATGGTTAAGTTAAAAAAAAATAAAAAAATAAAGTAAACTCTCTGACAACAAGCCTTCCAAAGAGGGTTAGTAAACAAAAATATAGATATTAGAAAATCTTGCAAGCACAAATGAGTTAAGAAATGACTTCAAGCTTCTCTCTCTTCAAGAATGTCTCCAAAACAAGGTGTGCTCCACAAAATGGTAACCTTCAACAACTTTCACTCAAACAAGGATTAGTAACCTCAACTCTGATAGCATGAAAGAAAAAAATCAAGAGTAACAAAAGGAACAATAATCTAAGAGATTTAATTGAAGATACAAATTTTACCATGATAAATGCATAAACTTGGAGCAATTACCAAAAGAGTCAAGACAAGGAGACAATAAGTTTTGAAAGGGAAAAAGAAAAGAAGAACCCCTTGTGAATTATGAATGAGGCAAATCCTGAGAGAGAGAGAGAGAGAGAGAGAGAGAGAGAGAGAGAGAGAGATAAAAACATAACATTGAAATGATAGAGGAGCGTCTTTTAAATAGAGATGACGAGTGAAGTTAAAAAGTAACAAACAAATCTATGAATGACACCATTCATAATAGGTGTGTGCAAAGTGGCAACATCCTCTTAAGGAGGATAAACTATTTTTCTTAATAAAGGAATTAGAAATAAATGACATGTCCTCCTACTTGTACTAGAGGACAAAATACATGTAGGATACCTTGGTTTATCCTAAATTAAATAAATACAACCAACGAAAGATTAAATTTTCTAACACACACCCTTTAAAACAACTATTAGGGTTAGTTTAAATAATGAGTATGTGTTGATTATGACACTAGAAAAAAAATATTTGCAAGATTGTTGCAATAGAAATTATTGTGAGAAACGTGAACCATTTCCATAATTTTAAAATAAGGAAAATGTTCTTGTGAAGACTATTGATAATTCTAAATAAAGTAATCTTAAAAATAGTCTTGCATTATAACAAGACCTCCAATAGGAATGAAAAGAGAAGGCTTTATTTTTATTTCCTAATTTTTTTAAAGTTTGCTTCAAGTATATGGTAATCTAAGCCATGCTATCAACTTCATAAAATTAATTATGTAGAGTGCAATGTAGGTTGTTACTTATACTCTGTTGGGTTGTCTATCAGACCTATTTTAATAATAAAATAATATTTTGTTGACATGTTTATGAAATTTGAATGTGTGCAATGAAAAAATATAGACCAAGGTGGAGAATGGGAAGCATAGAAGTTTATGAGTGCTTCAAACAAATTGAAAGATGCTAGAATAGAAAGAAATGGGAGAGGAGAGTTCACAATTACCTTTTCCATTATATATAGTTATTTTGCTAAGATTAGTTGTGTTAACATCATCATCTCTATTATCATCGTCTCTCTTAGATTGTCTTTCAAACAACTTATTCAACTCTTTTTCCTAAATGCTTAGACCTTCACCTTCCTCTTCCTTTCTTTCATCTCCATCCTACAATATACAAATATAAATGACACAATTCTCAAATATAATCTCAGCACGCTAAAAAATATCATTTCACAAAAAAAATTAGAAGAATAAAAAACCAAAAAAGGTTGCAATAGTTGTTAACTAACCCTTAAAGAGACTGAAGGCATACACCATGAGAATTTTATATAGGCTTAAATTAACTAGATTTTGTGACCTAAATGAAATGAACAAATATAGAATGACCCTTTTTGGTCCAAGCTCTATTTTTATACTACAACAAGGTGTAGCTTTCTATTCAATTTGATAACCCTCAACTATTATCAACTTGAGGGACGTGTTCATCTATTATTCCAATAGAAAGAGCTTAAAAAGTTTTGTTAAGTCATATCTTATCTTTGCCATTTTTTTAAATATTATCTCTTTTAAAAATACTTCTTTCTATACCCATGGGCATGAATCCAAACCAACATTCTTGAAAGTAAGATAAGTGCAAAATAAAATTTCTAATGCTTAATCTAATAGGAAAGCCAATGCAAAAAATAATAGTTACAAACTCTTTAATCAGTAATAGATTACTGCATTCACGTAGATTATATGAGGTTTAAACAAATTAAAACATAACACCAAATTTACACAAGAATACCCTAACAAGAAAAAAAAAAACTCCAAAACACAAAGATCAATTGTATTATCAATAACAAAGATTACAATACAATGCACAAAGCTAATTATCTTTACGAGTTGACAACTGTATATAAATCTAGAGTAATTTTGGCAATGTAACAATGTCTCAAAAAATAAAATAAAAAAAGTGTCTCAGACAAGAAACTAAAGCACCAACATATTTAGAGATATCACATATGAAAGGTACGTCCTGATGGTTTCGTACTCAAGTAGTGTCCAAAATAGCAATTTGTCATATCCTCAACACATTGCAAATAGTACTTTTCACATCACTAACACTTGTCCTTTCATAACAGTAATTTCCCATATGCACTACACCAATTACATAAAAATTGTCAAATTCATAATTAGGTGTACTCTATGCACATGAAAAATTTCCAAAAAGAACTCAACAATAAATATAAAATTCTCAATATAAACTCCCCATGACTCTTTATTCCCAACATAGTAATTTGAAATTTTCCAATCCCACAAAAAGTTATTTCAACAAACAAGGATGTGCATGTCACCAAAGTGCACCTCCTAGAATTTTTTCAAATTCCCTTTATCAATTTTGAGACTCTAAGATTGAGACACCTTAATCTCAACATTCTCTCATTTGCCAAAGACTTGTAAAGAGTCAAAGTCTACCATCTACTAAAGACCCCAGGGCCCATAGAACTGACACATCATAATTTTCTCTATGTTCATTGACTTCATCAGTGCATCTACAACCCAAAGTATTGATGCATTCTATGTTCACCTTTCCATCTTGAACCATGTCGCAAAAAAATGAGATTGCACATCAATTTACTTTTTTTGCATGGAAAGTAGGATTCTTTACTAAACAAATGACACTTTGACTATCACAGCAAATAGTAATCTATCCTACATCAAAACCAATATCAAAGGAAATATTTTAATCCAAGTGACTTGTTTACAAGCATGAGTAGCTACTATGTGATCTAATTGTATAGTTGAAAAATAGACTATAGCTTTCCACTTACTCATCCAATTGATAACACCTCCAAACATCATGAAAATATCCACTAGTGGATCTCTCATTGTCTATGCACTTGCTCAATTTCAATACATACATCCATAAATGCAAATTGAATGCAAAGGTCTAGTGGGATAATCATGAAAACACAATGAATACTTAGATGTGTCATTAAATATCTGAACACTCTCGTAACCACATCTCAATGCACTCCTCGGGGACTAGCCATAAACTAGCTAAAAACTCTCTGTACTTGGAAAATATCTAGTGTCGTACATACCATAAGATACATCAAGATATAAAAAGAACCCGCATTAGTAACTTTGGTCAAATACTCCATCTTAGTGGAGGATTTTGGACAATTCTCAATATAAATTTTTATCTCAAGTAACACTAGAAAAACTAGTTGTTTACAAGTTATCATGTTGAATCTCTCCAACACAAAAGTCACATACTTACTTGATAATCCATAAAGGATCAGAAATTGTCATTAGTATACAAGCAGATAGTTTTGGTCGATCGGTCAGCATTCACCGAGCAACAACATTCACCGAGCGATAGTGATCACCGAGTGCAGTGTTCATCGAGCACAGTGGTCACAAAATGTTTTGAACACCGAGTAGTATATCAGCCGAGCACAAGTCTAAAGAGATATAATCGAGCACCATTCTATAGAGACATCACTGAGCACCAGTCTACACCGAGAGCCAATTTTATTACTGAGAAAAGAAGATCTCAACTACACATTAGCTAAAGCACTTTAATCTTTAAAATAAATTTTTTCTTAGCTAGAAAACTATTTCTTGATGATCAAGAAAAGCATTAACTATGGATATAATTAGTTACATGATTGTATTCATGCAAACTAAGAGATCAGGGTCAAGTTGTAAACCTTTTATTTTAGATTTTTTTTCAAGAAAAGTGTGAAACCTAATTAGGTCAAATTTTTAGTATATATAGATGTATAATCAATCAATAACATGATGATTTTAGCCACCAAGGACATCTATGGATCAGACAGAGGTTTTCTGCACAAGGACAGATAAAGAAGAATTCAGTTATGAAGAACTACATTCAAGGCTACCAAGAAGAACAGAGGTATTATCCATCACAATAAGGTGATATGTACAATTTTGTGTACTTAATGGATCTATAATCAACAATATAAGATTGCATAAATCAGGTCATATATTGTGTTACTCTCTAACAATTGTAGAAAATAGTAAAATCCTTTAAGAAGGCAGACTTAACAGTCTTATTGTAAATCTCTTAACCGAGTGCACACATACATTGTGTTGCTGAAATCTCTTAACCAAGTAGACTTAACAAGTCTGACATGTTACTCCTAACAGGGTAAGATCATCATAAGTGATCACAACTTGTAGCCTTAACATACACCTCCCATTCTGCAGACAGTGAAGCTTTGTAGGTTTCATCCCCACCGCAGTTTTTACCTTCTAACAAGGGTTTCTGCATTATCAATACTTGTGTCATGTGTAAATGAGTTTCATGAATGTTTCAATGTTTGTTTACATGTATTTACATTTATGCTATGATATTGCATGCATGAAGTAGAAAAGATACAATGGTTGGTTATGCAAGTAATGAGTACTAAGGTTAATTGGTAAAAGTTTTTAAGGGTACTGATTCACCCCTCCCCTCTCAGTACACACCCTTCCATTATTCCAACAATTGGTATTAGAGATAGTTCTCTTATTTTGGAAAAGTTTAATCACTTGAGAGAAAAGATCTTACAATGGAAAGGTATAAGCTTGATAAAAATATTGAGAATCAGAAGTTGCAAATACAAATTTTCTTTAAGCAATACAAAGAGGAAAGAAACAAAATGAAAGAGTTATTGGCTGAAAGAAAAGTCATGGCATCTCGCTACAATGAAGCTGACTATCATGAAGAAGAGATATCTGACCTATTTGATTCATCTGGATCTGGATCTAGTAATACATCTGACACATCTGAAGGAACCATTGCATATCTAAATGAAATCAAACAACATCTGACTGAACAAGTAAAAGTACTGCACATTGGTCAAGAGACACAGATGATAAGACTGATTGATGTTATGAATAATGCAAGACAAGCTGAACAAGAAAGAACTTTGGCTATTAATGACAGAAGAAAGATTACTGAAAAGTTGCAAGAGAAACAATCTGAGATACATAGACTTACTGAACATCACATTGAGATCACCAATCAAATAGTTCTTATGAGTCATGAGGCCAACCAAGTGAACATGGAACTTACTAGAAAATAGGAAGTTATTGATGAACTAAAAGAAGAAAATGAGAAACTGAAGCATGAAGTGAAGATTCAACAACAACATAATGATATGATAAAGAAAGTTGAAGACAGTATAAAAAGAATGGATGAATTTCTGAATGGGCAAAGAAGACTCAACAACAATACCGGTTTAGGGTATACCAAGCATGGAGAATCATCAAACCAAGCTGATCAAAGGAATGTATACACAAATCCAAGAGCAAAGAAGCATTCATGTAATCACTGTGGAAAACCAGGCCACACATCAAATGTTTGCAAGAGAAAAGCAAAAGGTATTCCTAAAACTAATTCTACATTCAAAGGTAATTGTTATAACTATAACAAGCATGGACACAAAGCACATGAATGTAGATCTAAGATGAACAAACCAAAGAAGAAATCTTATATGGAAAAACATTTTTCTACTTGCAACATACATGGCCACAAATCTTATGAATACAAAAATAGGATGAAGCAAGTCTGGAAACCTAAAGAACAAGAAAATACATATCAACCGAGAAGAGTCGGTAATACATATGTTTGGGATTACAACACTTGGGTAAATTGCACAACATGTGGTAGATATGGACATATAGCTGCTAACTGTTTGAGGAAATGGATAAGAAGATCTAGAAATTGGACAAACCCTAGAATGGTATGCTTACACTTTCACAAGGTCGGTCACTTAAGAAAGGACTGCAGAAATCAAGTGACAGATTCAAGCACTTCTGCAAATGGAAATACTATTGAAGACATCATGAGAATGAGAAATCAAATGTGGAGGAAAGCTTCAAATAATGATAATACTAGACCAAGCACTACAGTTGGTGACACCTCATCCAAGGGATCAAGTGACTCCACCACCCCCACCTAAGAAATACAAGTAAGTATGGAACTACACTCTACAAAGCTGTATTTTACATCATTTCCTATATTCATTGATAATATGCCAAATTAGCATGAATGAAGATGCAATATGGTATTGCATGTTATGTTTTGTGAATCTAGTCTGGTCAGTCAATATGAATGGAGCATAAAAATACACGTCAATAAACATATGGAATACAATCGAGTTGACACTATATACCAAGCATCATCAGTAAACATGTAGAAGAAAATTGAGTTGACACTTTGTACCAAGTATTGTATACTCACCGAGCTGAAGTCTTTAGTGTGTTAACTGAGCATCTCCTCTTTGTCGACTGAGTGGTAGGTGAAGCATTTAATTTCAGAGTGAAGAAGAGCGATTCAGTGTGACCACATTGCAGAGCAACTCACAACACCTCCAAAGAAACTCCAACATATTTCAAGCATTCACAACAAGCATCCAGTGAGTATCTAGACTTACCAAGCTAACATATTATTTGCGAAGAAGCCCTAATTTAATGAACAATGACAACCACTTCACGAACCTCGAAGATCAAGATGGAAAAATACAAAGAGGTCATTCTAATAAAGAACTTGACTGATGAGGAACCTAATTACAAATTTTTCCCTGAGGTTGCTGCTCAACCCAAAGACAAAGGAGCATTTTCAAGTACCCAACCTAGGGTTTTGCTGGTTGAAGACATTCGTACATACATTCACTGTAAAGTTTTAGAGATTGGAGACATTGAACTTGAGGAAGCTTATCAGAGGCAATGTAAGGATGGAAACCTAAGGGATGAATACAAATACATTGAAGTGAAAGGGTTAACCAATGCCCTAATGTTCCCAAAAGACTTCAAAACAGAATGGATTCATATTATGCTCAACCGAGTGCATGATGGAAAGATGTGGTTAGATGAACCTAAGCCAATCACAAAGGATGTGATTCATGCAGTGACTGGTTACCTGATAACTAAGAAGGAAAAAACCCTAAGGCACCCTAGACACCCAGAGATTGAAAAGCTAACTAGAGCCAAATGGGATGGAAGAGGTCTGAAAGTAAATTCAATCACCGACCCTGAAATGAAATTTGGTGCATATGTGATAAGATACAAGATCTTTCAAGCAAGCAGAATGAATAGTGTTGCTTTTGGAGTTGTCTACATTGCATGCAAGATAGTAAAGAAAGGTGTGCAACTAGACCTAGTCGAGCTACTACTGAAACAACTGGAAGAAAACATGAGAACAATTAGATCAACCCGATCTAATACATGTAAGTTTGGTTCTCTATTGATGTACACATTCTTTTACTTCTATAACTTCTATCCTTCTATCGGTAATGTCACCTGGGACACCAATTGACCTATCACAACACAGATTAGTGATTTCATTAAATCACTAGGAGATAATTTCATCACACTATTGGATGCATACTTCAATACATTCAAGAATAGGATGCAGAAGAGGATGAGAATCCCTGCATAGTTGGTTGAACAATACAAGGATGAGATATGCTTTATAGTTGACACCGACACTACACTCATCAAAGCTTCCAACCCAATAATAGCATGATTACTTCCATTGGACTATGAAATTGACATAGATTTTGCTACAAAATCTATTGAAGCCCTACTGAATGAACCAGTTGATAAATCTATAAGTAGATTTGGCACATATGAGGAAGCCAAGTAAAGAATTAAGAATGGCTTATTATTCAATAAATAGGGAAGAAGCAAACACAAATGGTGAAAACACTTAAGAAGAAACTCTCGGTAACTGATGAATAGTTGGAACAATCAGAAGATATCACTAAGGAACAGACACCGGTTGGTGAAATCAAAGAGTTAAGTGATTTTGATTCTATTGAATCAGATGTAGAGCCATCGAAGGCTAAGAAAACAAAAGTTACTGATATAACAGCTGCATCCAAAATAAGAAGCAAAACAACAAAGGTAGACTCACCGCCATTGAAGAAAGGCACACTAAAAACATATCAGAAAAGAAAAGCCTCAACCGAGAAATCAACACTGAGACAACAAAAGAGATATGTAAGAGGAAGAGAAGACAAGGATGATATTGTAGAAGCATAAATAGAACAAAGAATCCAAGCAGAAAAGGCCAAAATACCAAAGACAATTGATGAAATTGCAGATTCAATCATCAACACGGGAAATATACAACATCATAAGATTAGACAATGGGTAAATTTGTCTACCGAGGATTAGAATAAAATAGAAGAAGCAATCATTAATATGATGGTAGCTTACAAATATGTACCTCTACAATTTGGCAATCATATTCCACAAGAGCTACAAGATAAGCTATCAGCTAGGTGGACATATGCATTGCATATGGAGAAATAGGTGAGAGAAAGAGATCTCTAGTTAATTTCATGCCCAATTCCACAATTGAAGAAATTGACTCAATAATGAAGGAGCACACAAAGGAATTTTTCTGCAAAAACTAGAGTATACAAAGTATTGCAGGATAAGTTAGAAGATATTGATATAGAGAGCAATAAGATTTGGACTAAAATCTTTAATCCACCTAAGCAGATACTGGCTCTAACCGAGACTGCTCACACCGAGGAGAAGGAGGCCACACCGAGCCCCGATCACATATTCATTAATGACATTGAGGATGTCACTCCCATTGACTTGATTACAGAAGCAAGTAAGGTAATGGATGCTATTCCTCAAATATTGTAATCATTAGGGGAAACACCAGACATCACTATACAAGATATCACTCAAGGTGATTTTGATGATAATGCCAAAAATGATGAAGATATCACTATTGCCACCGAGCAAACAAATGACAAGGACACTATTGATGTTGTACATGCACATGTATTAGGTAATATGCCTTTACTAATATAAGCTATCAATATAATGAATGAATCAAAGAAGACATCACCTGAGCCCAAAGAAAACATACTGATGGACAAAGGTGAGGAACAAGGGGAGAAGACAGATAAAAGTGGAGAGGACAAACTGAGTGATGCACCCACCAAGGATAGTGGAAAGGCAGACAAGGCTGCAAGTCAAGAAAATCTTGAAGTAGAGACGTCTACAATCAAACAATAGGTACTGACCGAGCCACCTAGCCAAGGTACCACACCTCCCAATCAATAAATGATAGACACTAAGCAACAAAAGGCTCTTGCCATAGTACCCCATTCCCCTATTGTCAACAACATTCTGAAGAAGAAGAAGAAAAATAAGAGTAAAGCTCCAGTCACACTCGATGAGATCATAGAAATACCCGACTTTGATCCAAGAACACTTGATCCCAAGTCACTGACAAGATATGGGGAGTTATGCAAAAGAAAAGCACAACATGAAAAGCTCCGACAGGAAAACATAAATTCACGAGTCCTAGAAATAACATTGGAAATTCTATTGCAGGTAGTTCCTAACACCAAGATTGATCAAAATGCACCCATCATTGATCAACTTGTAGTTCTGACCAAGGCAATCACCACTCAGAATGTAGACGCTGATAAGGTCATTGCAGAAGGAGCAGAAGAGAAGTATCACTACAAACTAACCAAGAAAATCAGCCAAGAAGTGGTAGAGAATAAGGTGAAACTTTCTGAACTAGTAGCTAAATTAGAACCTGTTATTTCAGAAGCAGTTACATTAGTTCAAAAGTTGTGTACTCTAGAGAAATTTACTACCGAGCATAGTGAACAGATAGCTAAATTAAATGAGGATTTAAAAGCTAGTGCACAAAGTCTTTCAACCAAGCTAAATGAATTTCAACTACATTATGAAAATCTTGTTGAATATCAATGGTTAAGACTTGAAATACAAAAGGCAGAAAGCAAAATCAGAGATGAAGTAACCAAGATACAAGCTATGTTTCTACCAAATCTCACATTGCTGATCACACACATGACTACAGAAAAGACTCTAATTTCCACCCCAGAGATGTCAGTGATAGAAATCATTCATGACATGCACACTCAAATCACTTTGGAGAAAATGACCCTAGAGCAGTTAAAGGAGAAATGGGAGAAGCTAATGTCAGCCATTCAACAATCTCATTCAGATATACTTGAAAAGTTGTAATTCTTACATCTTTGTCATTAATTTCAAAAAGGGGGAAACATGTACATACATTGTATCTACATACCGAGGAATGCACATAGGGGGAGAGCATGCACATAGGGGGAGTCATTGTACGTATAAAAAACTTGGAATATATACTATACATATCAATTTCTGATACTAATGCCAAAGGGGGAGATTGATAATCCATAAAGGATCAGAAGTTTTCATTAGTATAGAAGCATATAGTTTTGGTCGGTCGGTCAACATTCACCAAGCGACAATGATCACCAAGCGTAGTGTTCACTGAGCACGGTGGTCATCGAAATATTTTGAATACCAAGCAGTATATCAACCGAGCACCAGTCTAAAGAGACATAACCAAGCACCGTTCTACATAGACATCACCGAGCACCAGTCTACACCGAGACACAGTTTTATTACCGAGAAAAGTGGATCTCAACTACACGTCAGCTAAAGCACTTTAATATTTAAAATAGATTTTTTCTTAGTTGGACAATCATTTCTTGAGGATCAAGAAAAGCGTTAACTGTGGATATAATTAGTTAACTGATTGTATTCTGCAAACTAGGAAATCAAGGTCAAGTTGTAAACCTTTGATTTTAGAGTTTTTTTTTTCAAGAAAAGCGTGAAACCTAATTTGGTCAAATCTTTAGTATATATAGATGTATAATCAATCAAGAACATGATGATTGTATCCACCAAGGACATCTATGGATCAGACAGAGGTTTTCATGCACAAGGACAGATAAAAAAGAATTCAGTTATGAAGAACTACATTCAAGGCTACCGAGCAAAATAGAGGTATTATCCATCACAATAAGGTGATATACAATTTTGTGTACTTATTAGATTTGTAATCAGCAATATAATATTGCACCAATCAGGTCATATATTGTGTTACTCTCTAACAATTGTAGCAAATAGTAAAATCCTTTAAGAAGGTGGACTTAACAATCTTATTGTAAATCTCTTAATCGAGTACACACATACATTGTGTTGTTGAAATCTCTTAACCGAGTATACTTAAAAAGTCTGAAATGTTACTCCTAACAAGGTAAGATTATCATATGTGATCACAACTTGTAGCCCTAACAGACACCTTCCATTCTACAGATAGTGAAGCTTTGTGGGCTTCATCCCCACTGCAGTTTTTACCTTCTAACAAAGGTTTCTACATTATCAATACTTGTGTCATGTGTAAATGAGTTTCATGAATGTTTCAATATTTGTTTACATGCATTTACATTTATGCTACGATATTGCATTCATGAATTAGAAAAGCTACAATGGTCGGTTATGCAAGTAATGAGTACTAAGGTTAATTGGTAAAAAATTTTAAGGGTACTGATTCACCCCTCCCCTCTCAGTACACACCCTTCCATTATTCCAACATTAATTTGATCAACCAAATATTTTTACTAGCTCTATCTCTAATGATATTAATCCCTAGAGCATACCTCATTGAACCTAGATATTTCATCTCAAACTATGTTTTTAACTGAGACTTCAAGTCTGAAATCATACTTTTACTATTCTCGATAAAAACATATCATCCACATAAAGAACTACGATGATAATGTGACCATTAGTAGATTTGAAATACATATTATTATCATATTTAGATATTAGAAACTCTAAAGACAACAAATAGGCATCAATATTTTGGTACCACATTCTAGGATATTGTCTCAAACAAAACAAAGATTTCTTCAACTTACAAAGTATGTTCTCTTTAACATTTTTAATTATATTCTCTTGTTGTGACATGTAAATTTATTCCTCCAAATAAACATGAAGGAATGTTTTCTTACATCTTTTTACTTGACCTCCAAGTCATAAGTTGTTGAAAGTGATAATAGGAATAAAATAGATGTCATCTTAGCTACGAGAGGGAATATTTCACTATAATGAATTACCCCCGCTTGATGACACCCCTTTGTGATTGATTATGATTTATGCTTCTCAACATTTCGATCAAGACCTTTTTTTTAATGCCCATTTACATCCAATAGGTTTCTTCCCCTTAGGATACCAAATCTCATGTAGAATTCTTCTTCAATGCAACTTTTTCTTCATTCATGGCTGTCATCAAGTAACTTGCATCATGAATACCCATAAACTCTCTAATAGTCCAAGGCTCATTAATGTTAGAAATCAAACAAAAAATGCAACTGAAATCCAACAATGAATATCCAAACCTTTCTTGTTGTTACCTAATACATGTAGACCTTGATAATTATTGAGGCTAAGGCTCATCATCTTCTAAAATTTTAGAGTTGGTTGAGCTCTCTTCATAATTAGGTCCAACAAGAGTCCATAGTTCATCTTTCTTTAGAATAGGTGGAACTTGAACTTTATCCTTCTTCTATTTCTCCTTTTTATCTAGTTTCAAATAAATAGTAAAAGGCTTCAACTCTCATAAAATCACACTTCTACTATAGAAAACCTTTTCTATGTCTGGATCACAAAACTTGTAATTCTTCACACTAACACCATAGCTAATAAGAATACATTTTACTACATTATTCTCCAGATTTGATCTATTTTCACTTAGAACATGTGCATATATCTCACATATAAGCACTTTGAGATGAATCATCAAGTGATTTTACCCAAACCATGGCTTCGTGGGTCTCAGTTCATCTAGTGTTGAAGTAGGAGATATGTTGATTAGATAACATGCAGTCGCTACAACTTCAATTGATAACTTTTTTTCAAGGCCAACACCAATAAATATACTCACATCCCTCTCCATTGGTGTTTTATGCATCCTCTCTACAACTCCATTTTGTTTTGGGGTGTATGTAATAGCTTTATATCTCTCAATCCCATTGTACTTATAGAGTTTTCTGAATTCTGCTAAACAAAACTCACCACCATTGCCAGTCCTCAAACACTTAATTTTTATACTAGTCTAGTTTTCAACCACAGATTTGAATTCCTTAAACTGGCCTAAAACTTTATATTTACTTCTAAAAAATACACATATGTCCTTCTATTGTATTACTTTCTAATAAGATGAAATAAATAGATCTAGATAAAGAAGGAAAATTAACAAGACCAAACACATCTACATGAATATAATTTGAAACCCAAGAAGACTTATGAGAATTGGAATAAAAAATAAACATGATTCTATTTTCCATATAGACATTTTTTTCACAAAACTTGAACTCAAAATTACAATCATCATGGCCTTCAATAAGGCTCTTGAGTTTTAGGTCTCTCAAAACCCTTCTAACCAATACGGTCAAGAATCTAGTGCCATAACATTTTTTTCTTCTATTGGGAGCTTCATCTCCAAAGTATTGGCACCTTTAGGTACCTTGTTCTCAAATTTATCCAATGATATATCAAGGGAGAGGATAAAATCCAATGCAGGCTTATGAATCTCTGTGAGCTTGAAGATAAGTATACCAGTTGCTCTAGCACATGTGTCGAAACATAAGGTTGTAGTCAAGTGTTGGTTTGAAAAAAGAGATAAAGTAAAAAATTTAGGATTTTAGACCTTTACCTAATGTGGGAAAAAACCTAAAGAGAAATTTGGGAGCCATACCAAATTCAAAAGATTATGGACTAGACCATACCAAAATTTTGAGATCCTTGGTGATAATTCTTTTAGGGTTTAGTGCCTAAGTTGGAGAATTGACTTTGTTTCCTATTAATGGACAATTTCTCAAACTTTATTTTGGATCCTAAAGTTGAAATTTGAGTTTCTTTGTATTACATTAGCTAGTTCTTTTGTTTCTTGGGTAGTTTTTTTTTTGTTTTGTGTGTTTTCTTCTCGTATTGTCATTTATTTTTTGGTGTGCTTTGCTATTTTCTTTTGGTCTTTGGTAAGTGAATTTTTGTCATGGATATCTCTCCATTTTGCGAAGCCTTCATGGTATTCTTGGTGAAGGACAAATACTCATGTATTTCTTTGTCAAGGTGTTCTGATATCTATCTCCTAGTTGAAATCTAGGCTTATCGTATCTCAATAGTAATCTTTATGGTTACTTCCAAATCACATGAACACACATTTAAATAACAAAATATAAGTAGGCATAATCTTAGGTAGAATTTGGACAAAGCTATCAAAAGGAATATCCTTTGAAGATACTAATGGTTGTTCTCAACCACACAAAGAGCGTAAAAGCTCCTATAGTTGTAAAAATGAGAAAATGAACAAAATAATAAAATTGTCAAAAGACAATATACAAATAAAAAAGTATTAATACAACCAAAAAGGGGTGATTCTTGTAATATCTTCCAAGGCTATGGATATCTGGTTGGTAGTGGAGCTATTCTAAGAGAGAACTAGAGGTAAATCTATTTGGGCTATGGACGCCTGACTAGCAACAAAATTACACCCAAGAAACTTCAAATGATATTGCTGAATTAGACAAGTTATGACTAAGGTCCCCTTGGGATGTTGTTAGTCAAATGCTTTAAAGAATTTATACACATTTTCACACACATTGGAAAACTTATAAATAAAGACCAATCTAATATCTAAGTGTCAAGCTACTAACCTTTAGTAATAAGGATGAGTTTTTCACCCAAGAATTGGTTTGAGTGATGCTTGTTGATGAAGAAATGCCTTAGTCATTTATTTCTTTCATCGGGGTTATTTTTTGTGCCTCACAATTCACACCCCTCTTAGTCACTTGAGTGAAAGGGGACACCCCTTTTTGTTTCTTTCTTGGTGTGTTTTTGACCTTTTAAATTTTTTGTGCTTTTACCAATCAAAATTTCAAACTTATCAAGGACCTATCTCATGCTCGAAAGCCCAATCCCTGAAAGCTCCTTTTTGTCTTGTTTCTTCTTCTTTGTTTATTTTGCCTTTTCACTGATTAGATGATCAGAGTGTTAGAGGTTTCATGTAAACATTACATCCTCAAAATCCCAATTCCTAATCCTCTAAGTTTTCCTATTTTTGTTTCTTGCATTGGGGAATGAAAGTTGGGGGATTGAAGGTGTCATAACATAATGGAAAAACCCAACCCTTGATAACCTAAAGGGTTGGGGAATTTGTAAACCCTAAAATGTGAGTTTACCATTTACATGTGCCGGTATCATTCAACCCCCACAGATGTATAAATATGCTTCACTACTCATTTGTGCACCCTACTTTTGGTGAACTCAGAGTGATCTTGAGCAATTTGTGCATCCAGAGATATTAAGGCTTGTTTCTTGTGTATATATAAATATCTTGAGTGTGTCACATCTAAATACACCAATTGAACCCTTTCCTTGTCATTTCACAAGTATGTCTTAAGTTTGTACCCCTATTTTTGATGGTTTTTGTTGCTTTGTTATTGTTCTTTTGTTTTTTCTACTATTGTTCTTCATCATTGCTAGCATAGGGTTACAACTTAGTTTTTTTATTTTTATTTTTTTTCAATAAGCACTACATCAAAAATAAAAATATAGGGCATCATAAACCCTTGCTAAATCCATTTCCTTAGACAAATTGAGTAAAAAATAGAACAGAAACCCTAATCAAGCTTATAAAGTGGCATGAAACCATTTGAAAGATGACCTCAAAAACCTTGAAACCTTAGTGTTTAATACAAAAAATATCTCTATGTAAAATTTTCATAATTTACCACCCTGGATCCCTAAATTTCTTTGATTAGGGTAGTAGGGTTTCAAAGCACGCAAAGGAGATCAAGGATCCCTGATCCCCTAATACTTTGAAGGAGAAGGTTTTTTTTTGTGTAAGGCCAAACTTATAGACCAAACCTTAAGATCTCATTAGGGATGTTGACATCCTTGATCCCCAAATGGATCAAAGATGCCAACATTTGAATCCCCAAAATATGCTTATGCTTGAAGGTCCATATGCTTAAGATTTTTTACCAAAGACCTTTTGGGGATGCACTTCCCCCGACATATGAAAGGATTGAGTATGGTGACATCATCAATCCCTAAAAGGGTGATTCATTTTCCATAAATGATTACATGAGAGCTATCAAGGATACTCACACACCCAATCATTGACACTTTTGGGGGTGTCCCCATCCCCAAAACCCTGAAAGCTCTATTTCATAAATAGTTCTAAGCATTGGTTATGGGTGAAGAAAATGAATGTAGGTCTAGTTTTTAGCATTTGACTTAGATGGTGCATTAAATTAGTTTTCTTTCTACAAGTAGATATGTGAATAAAGTAGTTTTATGGTCTTTCTATAAGTAATTACATAGGCAAATAAAGTAGTTTGATATTGATTAACTCTTAATTTGTGTGAAGAAGAAGGTATGCCAACTGTTACACTAATGAAGTACAAATTCTAGGGCTACCTTCCACCCTAAAAATTGGTGAACAAGCACTAAGAAATTATAGGTACAGACCTAGTCCTGTGGACCTTAGAAAGTTCATGACCCAGATGACCAACTTTCAGGGGAGGGCATTCTGAGATAACTCCCTAGTTCATTCTAGATAGGTACGAGTATCAAGTTTCCTCATTTCCTTGATATCCCTAAACCTAGTTATGACATGTGCAAAAAATTATCAACCTGAAGAGAGTAAGGCATATGGTAAACTAGGTGAGGTGATCCTAGATATCACCCCAGACATAATTGAATAGATGTTCCATATCTCAACATATGAAGCCTATGAAAATTTTATTGTTCCCCTAGGTGAGACCTAATATAATTTAGATAAAGATTGTATTAGGTATATGAATGAGGAGTCACCAGAGAAGCCCAAGAAAGGGTAGAACTTGGATAAGCTAAATCTTCATAGAGATTATCTCCATGAGGGTGCCAAGAGCTATGTTACTTTCCTAATCAAAGTGGTGGGATTTATTTTAGGCCAAGAAAATGGATCCATGGATGATGTTGTTCGTCACGACCATCTTTGATAGGAAATAAAAGATTTATTGGGGAAGGTTATCAATGATAATCTTCATACCCATTTTATGCAAGTGAAGTCTAATATGAGGTTCTAGATGACCTCATACCTAGTCTACATACTTGTCGTTGAAGCCACATTTTTAGGGCTCAAGAAAAAAGGGTCACTTGTTGATCCTAACACAAGAATTTACAACCAATATCTACAACTAACATGCAAAAGGATCATAGAGAAGGAAAATTAAAGGGTGGTTAATGATGCATTTGTTTTTTCTGTTATCAAAACCATTGAGGGGACTTTGCAAATAGGATCTCTTGGTAGACTGCAAATCAGATCAAGAAGTTTGGGATCTACTTTATATAGTTCCAAAAAATTTCATACCTCGGGGTTGCTAGTTGGACACTACAACCCTCCAAGCTCCCCAAGTACCTATATAACAAATTGATTGTTATGGAGCTTTGCAAACATGTAGATGAAAATCAAATGCTTACCATGAGAAAACATAAATATTTCTTTCTATTCCTCATTAGGGTGGGACCACACAAATGTATGCTATGAAAGTTGCAATGTTTGTAGGTTTTTAATGGGTATATTTCCCCATGGAGACCTTTAAAATCACCAAAGATAAGTTTGATCCCATTGGCATTTGCATCCATGTGATAGGTACCCACTTTAAACATGTACCACATCTAGAAGATCATTGGGAAAACTATGTGGATGAGTATGAGGTAAGGGTCTGGGACTTCTACAATATGGAAATTGATCTTACTATAGATGTTTCCAACTTTTATATTTATGAGGATCACAAGGAGAGTGATAATGAAGATAAACCAAATCCAACATATAATCATAGAAATATCTTTGATCAAGACATTTTCAATGTGTATGTTCATGATTTGGAGAGTGAGGACATGGACTACCATGCTAAGAGGGTCCTAAAATACACAAAGGATTGACTTGAAAAACCATATAAGATGGATATGGTCCCTAAGGTTAAAAGTGTATACTAGGTTCCTCAGGGTTAGCCTATATTTTGAAAGTTCTTAAAGAAGTCCCTAAGCCACCTCCTCCATCACATCCATCCCAACATGCCTAGGTAGTATTTGAGAATATACCAAATAAAGTCAAAAAATAATTGAAGGATAATAAACCACTATTGTTGATGCATCTCCTAATACTACCACTGCCACTACCATTAAAACAACCTTTCCTTCTTCCTCCCAACCCAAAATTAAGCCAATAAAAATAAAGATTAAGAAGACTAAACCTATGGATCCTCCTCGGGTTTACAAGAGATTGAAGAAAGGGCCTCTAATGAAAAGGGTTGAGGAAGAATAAGAGCAAGAGGAGGAGGAAGAAGAGGTGCATCTTAAGAGAAGGAAGATGACTTCAAGAACTGATTAGTCATAGACCCCTATTCAAGGAGAAGCTGCATCAAAACAAATAATAACACCTCCCCTTGTTATATCTTCATAGGAATAATCAAATCAATCACCACCACAAGATACAATGAAGGTTCATGATATTGAGTCTAATAATGGCATTGGTTTGGAGATATAAGAGAAGGTAGATATGAAAAGGAAAAGCAATATAAGCTAGATCCTTTAGGGGAGGATGTCTTCTTTCAAGTAGATATACTAGATGTAACAAGTATTGGGGCCACACATGACACTTCCTCAAGTATTGATTCCTAAGGAGAAGGGGAAAGATGATTTATAGGAAATATTGGACAAAATGGAATGGGAAGGAGATATCACTAAACAAATGGCCCCCTTATAGACTTATGAGGATAATCCCCTAGAGAATTCTTTAGAGTAGCAGAAGGAGGCAAATCCTAAAAGGGTGTAGACATAGAAAGAGGAGATAAAAGAGGAGGGAAGAAAAATATCCCAAAAATAATGAAACTCCATCATAAAAGAAAAAATGTAGGATACTTCTTCTTGTAGCCATAGAGTGAATCCTAGTCATGATATAACCCTGCCAAGATATGAAGAAGATGAGGGAAGACATGAGAACATTTTTGAAATGGGCACCTATAGACTTTCCACTTGTAATACAACTTTAATGTGGTTGTCATTGATTGCACACACAATAAAATGGATGTATGAGGAGGTTGAGATATAAGATCTCATAGCTTTGGATGATACCTTTAATGCAGATGAACCTAGGACAAAGACATGAAAAATATTCCAAGTAGCTATTGATTAAGGGGGCATTGGAAATCCCAAATAGAAATACCCCTAGTAGATAAGATAAAATAGGATATTTTTGAAGAAGAGTATCAAAATGGAGGAGATAGAACTATTAGTACCTACTAGGGAAGGAGAAAATAACATTTTGCATTAGC
This sequence comes from Thuja plicata, assembly GCA_018584345.1. Classification (NCBI taxonomy): domain Eukaryota; kingdom Viridiplantae; phylum Streptophyta; class Pinopsida; order Cupressales; family Cupressaceae; genus Thuja; species Thuja plicata. The sequence continues at coordinate 1,263,589 of MU223753.1, forward strand.
TTGTCATGGCTATTTTCAAATAGATTCAAATAGACAAAAATACGAAGGAAGAACTCTAATTCTAGGTGAAATAACTTAAGGGGTGTATCAATAGATTAGCAGGCCTAAATGATGGCTCAAATATTTCCTCAAGTATCTAAGAAGCTTTGGGGTCCAAACGCCAACATGTACGGAGTGGAGGAGAGAAATAGAGGAATCTGAGAAGAAGTTATATGAGTATTTTTGACTCTTTACCAGTCCATGGATGGGAAGATGAGAATAAAAAATAATATGATTATGGGAGAGGATGGAACTAGTATGAAAGGAACCATTTCAATGTGTGATGACTACCTCCAAATTTTTAAAATAATGAAAAGCACAAGCCTTGACTAGATTTTCAAAGAGACAATTTTTACACTGAAAGATGTGGGTTTATTGGCCGAGTGGTTAAGGGCCATCAAATTTATCATCAAGGAATATAAGAAGATGAAATATAGTAATTTTTAAATAAGGGAGAATTTAAACACTTTGCTTCAGCATGAGAAGATTTTGGAAAGAAAATCTCGTGCACTTTTTGAGAAATCAAAGATCAAATGAGAGAAATTAACAAAAATGTACATAAAATCAAAGATGCCCTCCATGGATAATGTACCAATGAATTAGTTCATTGGATCGTAGGGTTGAAAAACAAGCTATTAGATCTAAAGAACGAACTTCCTCAATTTTTAGATAATAACAAAAGCATAAACCTTTAGGAAAAATCAGCAAGTTACTGTCAAATATATGAAGACTCCCAATATTGACAAAATCAATATGATAGTAAGATATTTAAATAAAGAATTTACTGAGTTAATAGCCCACTTTCAAGTAAGAGAAAATTTAGTCTTCAACAATCTTGTAGAATTTTTTATGATTCTCTTAGTTGTTAGCAAGCAAAAATACTGCCCAATAACTGTAGTCACATTTTTTTGTTGTTTTTCTATTTTTGGACAGTCAAATACATGTAAAATTATTGATAATACAGTTGGAGGATTCCCCAAGGATTAATCGTACAAAAAAATTAGTTTTCTGATGGTGACAACCTAAAAGAAGTCTCAAAATTATGTCTGGGTCAAGTTGTAGTTCCACCCCCTAAATAGCAAGTGAATTATAAAATTTTAGGACATATTTTAATGGAAATGTGGCCACAAAATCATAATAAGCATCATCCCAGAGTTTTTTATTTTTAATATTTAGTTTAGAAGTGATTTTAGATAGTTTAGTTGTTGTTCTAAATTTATTTCGATCCAAAATAATGTCCAGAAACCCTAGTTACAGGTTTGACAATTTCCACTTATAAAATCTATTTAAACCCTTGATTTGTTTGTAATAGGGGTTGATAATTATTTGTTTGAATATGAATAATAAGCAGTTTTGCAATCTCAGTGTGTGCATAATATTGGCTTTGTGAGTTTGAAATAACATTTAGATTCAAGAACCATTTATTGTGTTCCTTGCTTTTGCTCAATCATTTGTTTTAGTTGGTGATTGTTATCAAATGCTTATTTATTTTGCTTAATAACTTGGATGGATCATTTCTACTTGTGCTCCAAGGAAGGATTCACCACATGTGTACATGGATAATGGCTTTACAATTTTTATGAGTTTTGAGAAACTATTTGTATCCTGAGTACCTTAGAAAATTGCATCATGTTTATATGAATTGTGTAATCATAATTTATATTTACATGATTTTTTTATCCAATCTCACTATTTGTAAAAACAAGTATGTGTTTGAAAAATCATTGTTCATGTTTTTTGAATTTTATTTATATTCAATTTCTTGCATCCCTTAACTCCTTTTCAATTTGTTTGAAAATCATGGTTAGATTAGTGTTAAATTAGCGTAAAATTAGTTTTTTTCCATTTTTAGATTTTAATTATTGTAGGGTTAATCTTCAAAAATTAGAAAAAAAATAGAGTTTTTAGTGAAAAGAGTGTTTTCAATTTGTCAAAATATAGTAGTATCAGTTTAGAACTAGCAAAGACCTCCTCTTGAACTTTCCCATTGTTACCATTGACCTATCCAACACGGCTATGAATAGGCCTTTGAGAACCTTGGAGTGGCGACATCCACTTTTCCAGAGATGTATTTTGTTCATTTTATCCCTATTGTTGCATTTTTCTAGAACCATAATCAATACTCATCTTGCATCCTCTACTTGAGAAATCATCCTAAGCACATGCTTTATTCAACTTGCACACTGAATGTAGTTTTTGTGCCAAACAAGGGATATGTAGGACACCATCAATTCCCTTCACTCTACCATCAAGGAATATGATCTTGATTCTTCCACTACCAACAATATTTAAACAAGAGTGATCACCTTGATGCACTATCCCACCATTTTACTCTTCATTCTTTGAGAACCAACCACTATGGGAGTCACGAGGAAAGAGGCACTTGAGTCTATCAACCGCATTTATTTTGATGTAGGTTTTATCAATGATAGGATAAAAGAATTTTCTTTATTTTGACAAGATTTTTCAAAGTCAAAATTTAATAAATCCATTTTACTTTTCTTTTTATTCTCCTCCTTTTACTCTTTTTAGAAATAACCAGATTTTCCATAATTCTAATATTTTACCTTTTTTTACTAGTAGACTTAGATCTCCCTGGATACTTAGATTTAGACTTCTTATTTTTCTTCTTGTATTTTTCAATTGATCTACCAAGAGCAACTAGGTCTTGATTAGACTTCTTAGTATATTTTCTTCACATATCTTTAGAGAGTAATGAAACAACCACATCCTCCATCTTGAAAGTGGTTTCTAATGGCCATAACAAGGTAACCCCACAAGTCTGATAGAGAACATAATAGAAGCATGATTTTTTGCAAATATGTATATTGGGTTATAATTGATGTCAAATTAGTTATCATTAATGTCAACTATGGTTTGGAAGGTGTGTTTAGTTGTGTCTTGGAGTATTGTAGTGATTGTTGTGTACATATGTGTTGGCATTAAAAACAAATATTATTGGAGATAATTGAACAAGGTGTATCTAGATGTCTCAGGTCTTATCCAAAGTTTTCTGGAAGGTTCTTGGTGTCTACACATGTAAATGGTTATGTGTGACTGTTCAATGAACAATCTATTGATCAACTAATGGAGATGATGAGGACCAATTGATAATGAGTATACATGTTTTTATAAATGGTTAGATTAGTTATTATTTTGTCATTGATTTCAAGCAATTGATTTACTAATTTTTATTGAGTTACCATATCATAAGAAGGAGAAGTTAAATGGGTGACAAATACAGATCAAACAGTGATGAAGTAATGTTGATATAGTTGTTTACTACTATATATTTGATGTTATCAAGTTGGTACACTTGATTGATTAAGTCAAAATTTATAAAGAGTTAAGTTATGATTGAAAAGAGTTACTCTACTAAGCTAGACAGAGTCAATCGATATAGAGTTGTGTTAGTCAATTTTAGTAGCCGAGCATCGAGTACTGAGCAGTGAACAAAGTTAGTTACCGAGTTGCAAAGAAAGTTACCGAGTACAGGATATTGATTGAGAATGATGATAAGATCAAATTTAAAACAAAACTATGATGATCTGGATGATGTTGAGAATTAAAGGAAGTTTGTTAGAAGAACTACAAGAAATAAAATTCAATGAGAAGATCTAAGGCGAAGATTAAGCGGTTAAACCTGGTTATTAAAGTTCCAAGAAAAAGTTCAAGTTACGAGGTAAAAGTTAAATGGTTTACCGAGTTGAGATTTATGAAGAAGATAATAGAACAACTGTGCACAAATGATGGAAAAACTAATCAAGGAGATTAAGAGGCAAAATTTTGTCTATATAAAGGATGATAAATAAATGAATATTATGATGTTGACAAGTTGAATTAAGAAGCAGAAGAAGTTGAAGAATAGAGTTACCAAGCATAACAAAGAAGAAAAAAGAGAAGAAGCTATAGTCTAAAGCTCAGACAAATGGATTATGTGATGCCAGTATTCATGTGAGCATAGAGGATCTGAACCAATCAAAACGTAGTTTCTATATTTACAGATCAAATTTTTATTGTTGCTTATTAGAATTTGTAACAGAGAAAAATCTCTTAACCAAGTGGATTTAATAGTCCTATTTGTAAATCCTAGACATAGGTGACATTCCAAAAGAGTGTTTAAATTCCTCTAGCAAGGCCACTCCTAACAGGTTGAAGATCTTAACCGATTTGAGGTAAATCCCTTAATAGGTTCATATCTAGAAAATGTGTTTGTAATCTTTAACAGGATAAGTTCTTAACCAAGCATACTTCAGAAAGGTAGATTTTTATCATGGGTCAAAATTCTCGCAAAGGTTTGTCCAATATTGGGTTTCCTCATTAAATATGGTGTTAACTGAGTTTGAATGATTGATTTGCATATTGTGAGATGTATGGTTTTTTAAGTTATTAAGTTATTTGGTGAGTCGGTTATTACAGTATTCATTTCTACTGAGTGATTCAGTGAGCTAAGTTTTAAGTATTTAAGTTTGAATTTGTCTGATTCACCCCCCTCTCAAAGGGACCAACAATTGGTACCAGATTGTTGGTTCTCTGAAGTGTTAATTTTAAAAGGACTTGAGTCAAGATCTAAAGATGTATAAGAGGGAAGCACCAAATTTGAGTAGGCAACATTTCTCTACATGGAAAAGTGGAATGAGATTTCATGTGTCTGATATAGGAGAATATGGACTTCATTTTCTTGATAATGAATATGTTGCACCTACGACTGTACCTTTGACAATCACTGAGCAAAGACAAAATTAAGAACACACACAAGTCATGATTGAGATAGCTTCTACACTCACTAACCAAGAATATGATGAAGTTGATGGATGTACTACTTTGAAAAAATGTGGGATAAGCTTATTTTGATTCTAGGCCTAGTGATGGATATTTGAGTAGTGCTAGTGTGATATTTTATAGCTGTCAGAGTGGTTTGGAAGAGTTATATGCTTTAGATGAAGAGAACAAGATAGAGAGTTTGAAGCTTTTTTGGCTAGAAGGCTACAAATAGGCAAAGGCAAATACCGAGGTAAGTTACCCTTGAAATGTTTTAACTGTAACAAGATTGGTCATTTTGTATCTAACTTCCCTAAGAAAGATAATGAGGAGAAGAAAGATAAAAGAGATAAGAAAAAATGAGAAAACAAATTAAGGAGATTCAGAGACCGCAAAAGCAAAGGTAAGAAATCTTGTCATATTTCTAATTGGAGACCTTGAAGACATTATATTTTTCCATTAGTATATACAAGGAAAAACATGATGAACACCACCCGTTTAAACTACACTGATAGACAAGGCATAGCACTACCCAACACCAAGGTTACCGATACTACCAAGTACAAAGCATCCTGACAAACACTATTCAATGTTACCCGATGAAAAAAAGGAAAAGGAAACCCGACAAGTAACGAACAGTGCAACCTGATGAAACAATCAAAGAGTGGAACCCAAAAATTAGTTCAATGAAGGAACACCGACATACTTTCATTTCACACCGACGATCAAGAACCGATAGTCAGTTACATCCCGCAAAAAGTGGATCTGACTTTCCACGTTAGATAAATCACTAAAGTTTTATATTTATCTTCTTGATTTGTTTTAAATCCATTACGTGCAGAGAAAGCAATGTATTTACTATTGTTTTTATCAATTTAACTATTTTAAAACATGCAAACTAAAGGATCAAGGTCAAGTTGTATACCTTGGATCTAGAGTTAACATTGTAATGCGTGATTCTAAAATAGGTCAAATACTTGTATAAATAGATGCTCAATCAATTGTGAACATGTTGTTTGATGATGATTGTAGCCACTGAGAGCATCTAAGGATCTGGCAAGAGAATTCATGCAACAACATAGACAAAGATCAAATCAGTTATCAAGAACAAAACATAGGCTACCGACGAGTAGGAAAAGGTATTAATTAATCACTATAGGTGATATTCATATGTCGTGAGCTTTATTGGATCTGTAATCAACAATTATAGATTGCATACAGTCAGGTCAAACATATTTTACACATTCTAACAAGTGGGGTACACTTAAGAAATCCTTTCAAGGAAGGTGGACTTAAGAGTCCTATTGTAAATCTCTTAACTGAGTGCACACTTCATTAGTGTTGCTAAAAGCTCTTAACAGAGTAGATCCTAACATGTCTCCACATTAATACTCCTAACAAGGTAGATCATCAGAAGTGATCAATTGTAAGCCTTTACCGGCTCCCTTCCATACTACAGATAGTGAAGTTTTGTGGGTGCCATCCCTACTGCAGTTTTTACTTCCTAACAGGAGTTTTCTGTGATATCATATCTTATGTTATGTGTCTATTACTTTCATGAATGTTACATATAATTAAGTTTATGAATTAATACTACATGCATAAGAAAGAACATCAGATATGGTCGGTAATACAGTAAATATTATTTACTAATGATGAAAGGTGAAAAGTGTTAAAAGTTTTAGAGGTACTGATTCACCCCTCCCCTCTCAGTACTACTTCCCATTAATCCCAACAGACCTAAGTGATGATGATTCATATGACAGCGATAAAAAATAAGTTGTGTATGTTACTATTAAAGACAATTTTGATGAAGAAAACAAGGAAGAACCAAGATCCCTAATATCACAAGTAAGTAAGAATGAAACATGGATTATAGATAGTGGTTGTTCACTTCACATGACTGGTGACACACTTAAGTTTATTCCTTGGAAAAGAATGATGGAGGATTTATTAGATTTAGTAATGATGCTCCATGTCCCATGAAAAGAAAATGTTCTATAATTCTACTGAATAACACAATATGTGATGATGTTTATTGGGTTGAAGGCGTAAAGTATAATATGTTAAGTGTTGCACAGTTAAATAACACAGGTCACCGACTGGAATTTCAACATAGAAAGGTGAAAGTTTTTTATAAGAAAGAAAGTTTGATTGCTAATGGAGAACAATCTAAAGGTAATTTATTTTATCTTGATACTTAAATGAAGAGTTGTCTATTTTCTAAAGTTGAAGATTTCTGGCTATGGTGCAAAAGGCTTTATTATGTTAATTTTGACAACTTGATCAAAGTAAGTAAAAAGAATAGAGTCATAGGATTACCGAGATTAGAGAAACCTAAAAATGCTATGTGAAAAGAATATAAAATGGGTAAAATGACTAAATCTAGTTTTACAAGCAAGACTTATGTTACAGAAGGAATTTTGGATTTGGTGCATACTAATTTATGTGGACCCATGAGAACTTAAAGTTACTATGGAGACATATGTTTTATTCTATTTGTGGATGATTATTCTAGAATGATGACTGTAATGTTTTTGAAAGATAAATCTGATGCATTTCAAATGTTTAAGTGGTATAAGGCCAGGGTTGAGAAAGAAATAGGAAGACAACTGAAATGTATGAGATATGATAGAGGAGGTGAGTTTACATATGACGAGTTTACACTATTTTGTAATGAAAATAGAATTAAGAGACATATGTCAGCACCGAGGACACCACAATAGAATGGTCTTGTTGAAAGAAGAAACATATCTATTATTGATTGTGCTAGGACATTGATGATTGAGAAAGGTATTTAACAAAACTTCTAGAGAGAAGCAGTCAGTACTGCTGTTTGCACATTGAACCGAGTACAAATAAAGAAAGGTACCAATAGAACACCTTATGAAATTTGGTATGAACACAAACCTAATGTGAGTTATTTCAAAGTTTTTGGAAGCAGATGTTATATATTGAAAGATTCTAGAGAAGTAAAGTTTGATTCTAAAGGGGATGAAGGAATATTCTTAGGATATTCTACAAGGAATAAAGCCTATAAGTGTTTGAATAAATCTACTAACAAAATGGTGGAAAGCGCAAGTGTGAGAATTGATGATTTTTCAGAAAAGAATGATGAATAAAGTAAAAAGGAACCTGAAGACTATGATAAGTTTGTATATGTACAACTTTATGTTCCTGACACCTTACTGAGATCACCTACCGAGGAGGAAGCTAAAAAGATTGCTCTACAACCGAATGATGAGGATGAAGCACCGAGACCTACTGATACTATTTTAGCAAAACATGTGAGGAGGAACCACTCATTGAGTAAGATTATTGGAAATAAAGATGTTGGAGTGATGAGAAGAGCCAAGGTAAGAGGTAATACATGTTTGAAATCTTCATTTGAGCCAAAGAAAGTTAAATATGCACTAGATAATGAAGATTAAATGAAAGAAATGAAACAAGAGTTTGATCAAATAGAAAATAATAGTACATGGACTTTAGTACATAGGCCAAAGGATAAAAATGTTATTGGTACTAAACAGATTTTCAAAAATAATCTGAATGAGAATGGAGAAGTTATCATAAGTAAAGTTAGATTGGTTCGGAAAGGTTATGCACAAGAAGAAGGTATTGATTATGGAAAGACTTTTGCACATGTTGCTATATTAGAAGGAGTTATAATACTTCTAGCTTATGCGACTTACAAAGGATTCAAATTTTATCAAATGGATGTCAAGTCTGCATTTCTGAATGGGATACTAGAAGAAGAAGTTTACATTGAACAACCTGAAGGATTCATTGAGAGGACAAACAAGAACAAGGTATGTAAATTACACAAAGCTCTTTATGGTTTGAAATAAGCACCCCGAGCATGGTATGAGAGATTGCACTCTTATATAATAAAAATAGGATTTCAAAGAACAAGTAATAACAATAATGTTTACTTAAAGTGTGACAGTGACAACAAGGTTTTGATTGCTGAAATTTTTTGATGACATTATTTTTAGGGGCAATAACACCTTATGTAAGGCATTTTCTGATGAAATGAGAAAAGAGTTTGAAATGTCAATGGTTGGAGAGATTAATTTCTTTCTAGGACTACAGATACAACAAGTTGTAGAAGGGATCTATATTACATAATCTAAGTATATAAAATAGATCCTCAAAACTTTTGGTATTGAAGATTCCAAGCCTGTTGGAACACCAATGGTCACAAGATGTAAACTATCTAACGAAGATGAGACACAAGAGGTGGATAATACTCTTTACCCATCCATGATTGGTAAACTACAGTATGTTAATCACAATAGACCTAATATAGCACACACTGTTGGGATTGTTGCAAGATTTTCTTCTAATTCTAAGGAAACACATATGTTTGCAGTCAAGAGAATCTTTAGATATCTGAAAGTGAAGATTTTGGTTTATTGTACAAGAAAGGAGGTACTTTTGATGTGCAAGTCTACACTGATGCAGATTGGGTTGGAAACATTGATGATAGGAAAAGTACTAGTGGAGGAGAGTTCTTTCTAGGTGAAAGATTGGTCACATGGCTAAGTAAGAAGGAGAGTTGCATTTCAAAGTCTACTGCCAAAGCATAATATGTTGTTGCTACCATGAATTGTGTGAACGTTGTTTGGATCAAGTAGCTACTTGTAGGTATGCAAGAGATTATCTCAGATCCTATAACTATTTTTTTTGTGATAACACAAGTGCTATCAACGTATCAAAGAACCTGGTTATGCATTCAAAGACCAAGAACATTTCTATCAAGTATCACTGCTTGAGAGAACAAGTTAATTCAAGAGAATAATGTGGTATTGCAATATGTGAATTCAAAGGAACAATTGGATAATATCTTTACAAAGACACTACCGAAGGATGCTTTTGAGTATATCAGAGGTAAATTAGGGGTTCTTCCCTATGTAATATTCACTAAGAATCATGAGGCATGTTGCTTCAATTCTATACTTTATTAGAATATATATTCTTGAATTGATGTTAGTGCGATACACTTTAGGTGATTCTTGAAGTTGTGTGAAGATTTATGTATGCAATGAATATTTGTACATGTAAGGTATAATCCACTGTTGAAACAAGTTTTTCTGGAGCATGACTTTTTGGCATTATTGTCAAAGAAGGAGATAACGAATTGATGAAATTTATCCATAAGGGAGATATCATTGAAAGAGGGAGAGAATGAATTTCTACTATTTACTCATGAAGGAAAATCAAAATGTATGCTACAGTATTAAAATATTTATCCAAGAGGGAGAATAGTGAACAGTTTGAAGATCAGAAACATGACTATCAACTCAGAGGGAGTAATGATAGAGATTGACAATATTGATAATTGTCATCATCAATTACTATTATACTACTATAATGTTTCCATCAATGCCAAATAGGGAGATTATTGGTCAACTGATGGAGATGATGAGGAATGAGTGATAATAAGTACACATGTTTATAGAAATGGTTAGATCAGTTTTTTTTTTCATTGATGTCAAGCAATTGATTTACTGATTTTTATTGAGTTACCTTATCATAAGAAGGAGAAGATAAATGGGTGACAAATACAAATTAGACAATGATGAAGTAATGTTTATATAGTTGTTCGCTACTATATATTTTATGTTATCAAGTCGGTACACTTGATTGATTAAGTCATAAATTGCAAAGAGTTAAGTTATGGCTGAAAAGAGATACTCTACCGAGCTAGATAGAGTCAGTTGGTATAGAGTTGTGTTAGTTGGTTTCCATAACCGAGCACTGAGCAGTTAACAAAGTTAGTTACCGAGTACATGATATAGCTTGAGAATGATGATAAGATCAAATTTAATATGAATCTATGATGATCTAGATGATGTTGATAATTAAAGGAAGTTTGTTACAAGATCTAAGAGCGAGAAAATTCAATGAGAAGATCTAAGGCAAAGATTAAGCTGTTAAACCTGATTATTAAAGTTCAAAGAAAAAATTCAAGTTACAAGGTAGAAGTTAAATGATTTACCAAGCTGAGATTTATGAAGAAGATGATCGAACAACTACACACAAATGATTAAAAACCTAATCTAGGAGATTAAGAGGCAAAATTTTATCTATATAAAGGATGAGAAATAAACAAAGATTATGATGCTGGCGAGTTGAATTAAGAAGCTTAAGAAGTTGAAGAACAAATTTACCAAGCAGAAAAGAGAAGCAAAAAGAGTAGAGTCTACAGTCTAAAGCAAAGACAAATGGAGTATGTGATGCCAATATTCATGTAAGCATAAAGGATCTGAACCAATAAAAAGGTAGTTTTTATATTTATAGATCAAATTTTTACCGTTGCTTATTTGCATTTGTAACAGAGAAAAATCTCTTAATCGAGTGGATTTAACATTCCTATTTGTAAATCCTAGATGAAGGTGACATTCCAAAAGAGTGTTTAAAGTCCTCTAGCAAGGCCACTCCTAACAGGGTGAAGATCTTAATCGATTTGAGGTAAATCCCTTAAGAGGGTCACATCTAGAAATTGTGTTTGTAATCTTTAACATGGTAAGTTCTTAATCAAGCGTACTTCAGAAAGGTAGATTTTTATTGTGGGTCACAATTTCCACACAGGTTTTTCCCATATTGGGTTTCCTCATTAAATCTGGTGTTAACTGAGTTTGAATGATTGATTTGCATATTGTGAGATGTATGGTTATTTAAGTTATTAATTTATTTGGTAAGTTAGTTATTACTGTATTCAGTTCTACCTAGTGAATCAGTGAGCTAAGTTTTAAGTATTTACGTTTGAATTTGCCTGATTCACCCCCCTATTAGTGGGACCAACACAATCTAAAAAACTAAAGTCCTAGTTTTTAATCACATTGAATTTTTCATTCTATGCGGATTCATGCATTATTGTTGATGTACATCTCAAATAATAAATTTCTATTGTATGAAGTTATCTTGTAACTTGTATTAGTGAAGAGTGACTTTTGTATTAATGTGAAATGTTCCCCACTTGTATTGGTTAAGAGTGACTTGGTATATTGATATGAAAAACTAATATTATTTATATCATTTGTACTTACATATTCAAGAAAATAATAAATTTGTACTTGTTTGTTTATTCAAATTATTTAATCAAGTTGTTTTATCAATCCTATTTTTAATAGGTTGGATTAATTCCATCATATGTGTACAAAATTATTTAAATAAGAGATTATAAATCTAAGGACTATTCCAAAAGATAAAGTGCAAATGGAGTTCACTACTTAGTGCAAATTCCTACTTTTTTATTGGCCTCAACTTTGCAATTGTTATTTTGGTCTTTTGGATTAGATCTTCCTTTCAAAAGTGGTTACCATTGGATTTTATATTGATATATGATGCATCACAATAATTTTGGATCTCAAGGTTACACACTTTTCTCTCATATTCAATTGGTTCTCCAAAGAAAAGTGAGACCGAACTCCCATTAGCAATGGTACATATATATAGGGTATATTTATTGTAACAAAGGTTATATAGATGTTTTTTAGAATATATGAGGTGCAAATGTCATAATATTTCTTTGTTTATGCAATAAAATGTGTAAAAAAATGTTAATATTTCAATTATACAATTGTTCTTGAATGAAAAGCTTGTGTATTTGTTGGTGTCTAATTCATTGTTTTATTTTGAAGTCTTTATGTTGTCATGGACTTGTTTTGAAAACTTTGTGTCACTACTACATTTTTGGCATTTATTTGTTCATGTTGGCTTGTATATGTTTCCAATCCTTTGTTGCTCTCTATTATTATTTGTATTATTCCCCTATTTTGTTTTATTGCTATATGCACACACCAACAAATTGCACCATTGGAAAAGAAAAGATAGAATGTTAAAAATAATATTATATTTCATGGTTTCTTTATAAGCTGTATAAATTTAATATAATTTATTTTCATAAACACCATGAAGAAAATTATTTCATCTTCAAAACTTGTTACTAGAGAAACTATGAAAAAGTTACCATCTATGAATTGGAAATAAAGGTTAATCTCTGTACTAGACATATTGATGTAACACTAGTCTTGATTTTCCCTAGCTTCCTCTAGGGGCTCCTAGGTCACTCACTAACCTAATAGGGTTCTTAAAATAACCCAATTATCCTTAGGATTCTCCTCACAAGATCCTACTCCTTTCAACTAGTGAACACCAACAACGTAGAACAAAAACTCACCATGCTTCTCCCAAGGCTCTTGCTAGCCTTTCTTGCTCCATCTTCCCAAAATGCTCAAACTAACCCAAGATGATTAGTAACCACTCCAAAGAGATAAATAGGGCTTTCAAGACGTTACTAGGAAACTTTCCACTACCTGCAACCAAATTTTTCATTGGAACCCTAATCAAGTTCCAAGAAACACAATAATTGCTTCCCAAATAGGGCTACAAGCAATTAGCCCTAATTAGGCTCTTTTTGTGCAATAACTCACAAAAAGTATTAACAAGTATGAAAATAGGCATAGGATCCAGATACCCTTTATCAAGACACTAGATATTTTCTAGGTCTAGGGTTTCCAAGTTGTCTGTACAACTCTGCCTATAATTGAGGCTAAAATTCAGGGTTTCATGGCTTTCAAAGCCAGTTTGATAGAAACTTTGTTCTTGCCACCAAGAATGATTCAAAAAACTTCACATGCAAGTTGGGACTCCACAATACATAAAAATACTCCCCTCCAAGATTTTAATGAAGCAATGAATGCTTTCAATCCACCAAACTAGTTCTGCAACTGTTGGCGATCCCTAGCCATGCATCTCTGGCTCGCCTAGGGCATCATCTTATAAATAGATGTCATGCTTTTCTGGGCCCTTCCTTCACTATACAAATTATACATGGATTCACCTTCCATATCCAAATGGCCTATGCAATTTCCACGGTGGAAAATGGACTTACGACTCCATTTGCACACACTGCCTTATTCAGGTCAGCAATTGGACAGAAACTAAAAGAATTTACAAAAGCAACTAAAACTACTCAAAATAGAAAATTAACTCCACAAATAATCCTAAAAAAATCTAAATTAACATAATCACAAACTAAAAAAGATGATCTAATCCATCTTAATGCTAAATGCTCAGAAATCACACAAACTGTAACATTTCTTTGATTATATAGTCCGTACACACTCTGACACAATAATGCCAACCCTTGCAAATGATCGAGGGTAAACTTATGTAGTTGAAAAAGGCACTAAAACATTGGTTTTAGATAGTTAAGGAACTAATTCCATCAAATTTGCATTCTTGCAACAAATGTTGTCAATGTTGTTAATGACAACATTAACAACTTTTGCAACTTTTTGGATATGCTATCCAAACTTGGTCAAAAGTTGTCCAACCTTTCCCAAATAACTAATTAAGATGAAAATACATGAAATAGGACCTCTAGTCCCTTTCTTGGCCAAATTTGGAACTAAAACCCAAATCACCCTAATTAACCTAGATGGGACTCAAAGGTCACTAAGGACCTAATTAGGCATCCTCTCACTTAACACACTACACACTAGGATCTACATGTCCCTTTATTAAATTAGTGGTCTAGCTAGAACCACTACAAGCCAAAACATCAAAAGAATCCATAGGTCACATTGCATCATTAGCCCTACCTAGGTGCTCCTGCACCATACTCCCCTACAAAGGAAAGCTATGTCACTCCTATGGACAATATATCCTTTGAAATGTCCACCTTCTTCAAGTCTAAATCTATAATCCATGAGGCCTTTGACTCTGGTCTATCCTTCCACTGAATTAGGTGTTCCATATAGACTTTATGCCTTGTAGACTTCTTAACCCTAGAGTTCAAAACTTTTTCAGCTATCATCTATGGTTTGGGAGGCAATACAGTAGCCTCAACATCCCTACTAATTCCGTGACTTTCTTGATTGATATCATCTATCTTCCATCTGAACTGGATTAAGTCTTGCACATTGAACACCGAAGATGTACTCAAGTCTGATGGTAAGTCTATCTTATAGGAATTAGCCCCATATTTGGCTAGGATTTTGCAAGGTCCCACCCTTTTCATCTAAAGCTTGGTAGGGATACCTTCATGTAGCCTTGACTTGTTCAAATTAACCATCACATAGGCACCCACCTCAAACTGAACATCTTTCCTCTTCTCGTCAACTTTGGTCTTCAAATTTTGTTGATTGTCTTGGATTTGCTTCTTGAATTATTCTTGGATCTCCTTCATATTATGGGTGAAGTCCTCAACATGTCCACTTTTGTACTCCAAACCTCCAAGATCCCTAAGCTCACAAACACCTCTAGGGTGCATGCCATAAACCACCTCAAATGAGCTCCTTCCTGTCATTCTGTTCTTGTTGTCATTGTAAGCATATTCTACTTAGGGAACGACCACATCCCAAGTTTGCCCATAATCCTTAGTTAAGCACCTCAATAGGTTACCCAACACCCTATTTACCACCTCAGTTTGGCCATCAGTTTGAGGATGGTAGGGTGAACCACAAGATAGATTGGTACCCAATCTAGTCCATAATGTCCTCCAAAAATGGCTCCTAAATTTTACATCCCTATCTGATACTATGCTCAAAGGAAGACCATGGATCCTCGCAATCTTCTTAAAGAACAAATAGGCTATGTGGCTAGCATCATTAGTAGTCTTACATGGAATGAAATGTCCCATTTTACTAAATCTATCAACAACTACATAAATGCTATCATACCCTTGCTTGGTTTTGGGTAGACCTACTATGAAGTCCATGCTCACACGCTCCCATGGCCAGTTAGGGATTAGTAAAGGCTGATATGACCCTACATTACTCATTCCTCCTTTTGCCTTCATGTAAACAACACACTGCTCCACATATTTGGTGACATATTTCACCAACTTTGGCCAATGGTAGAACCTTTGCATAAGCTCTAAGGTTTTTTTCATACCAAAGTGACCACTTAAAGATCCATTATGTTTCTCTTGTATAAGATTCATCCTCATAGAGCCTCTTGGCACACATAAATGATTACCCCTAAATGACAGTCCATTTTGCAAAGTAAACTCTGAGAACTTTCTATGGAAATGGTTTTGAAAGTCAACACACACCTTGTATGCTTCCCCAAATTCCTCATCTTCCTTGCAAAGAACTCTGAAACTGTCAATGCCAATGCTATTCAATTGGACTTCTTGGACTGTCAGCATCCTCCAGCTTAAGGCATCTGCAACCTTATTGAGTTGTCCCTTCTTGTGATTTATAGTAAAGGTAAATTCTTGTAAATACTCCATCCATTTTAGATGCCTATTTCTTACTTTCTCTTGAGTATTTATGTAGCTAAGAGCTTGATTGTCAATAAATACCACAAACCCTTTAGGTAATAGATAATGCCTCCATTTTCTAAGGGACTGAACTAAAGTATAAAGTTCCAAATCATATGAAGAATATCTCTTCTTTGCTTCATTCAATTTCTCACTAAATAAGGAAATTGGCCTACCTTCTTGACTCAATACACCCCCTATTGCCATTCCACTTGCATCACACTCAATGGTGAACAATTTCTCAAAGCTTTGAAATCGTAGCACAGGTTGATTAGCCACTTGTTTTTTCAACATCTCAAAGGCTTTCTCTGCTTCTAAGGTCCACCTAAACTTAGTTTTGACCCCACCCTTAATAGTATCCAATACTGGTGCACATATCCCACTAAAATTCCTAATAAATTTCCTATAAAACTGTGTAAGGCCATGGAAACTCCTTACCTCAGTGGCTATGGTAGGTGGAGGCAAGTTTAGGATAGTAGCAATCTTGTCTTGGTCCATCTTCAAAGACCCTTTGGACACTACAAAGCCCAAATACACTAGTTCTTTCTTGAAGAACTCACACTTCTCAAGGTTAATAGCCAAATTCTCTTCATGTAATCTCTGCAACACTGCCTCTACATGTTTGACATGCTCCTCTCTTGTCTTTCTAAATATTAGTATATCATCAAGATATAACACCACAAACTTCCCTGTGTAGTCCTTGAGCACCTCATTCATGAGCCTCATGAATGTGCTCGAAGAATTAAAGAGGCCAAATGGCATCACAAGCCATTCATATAACCCATCTGTGGTCTTGAATGTCATTTTCCATTCATCACCTTCCTTCACCCTGATTTGGTGATACCCACTCTTCAAGTCCAACTTGGTAAAGTACATTTCCTCTCCAAGGCAATCCATGAGATCCTCTATCCTAGGTATAGGGAACCTATACCTTATTGTGATCTTTTTTATGGCCCTTGAATCTATGAAAATTCTCCATTTTCCTCCCTTCTTGGATGCTAACACAACTGGGACTGTACAAGGGCTAATACTCTTCTTGATCAAGCCTTGATCGAAGAGTTCTTGCACTTGTCTAGCTACCTCCATGTTTTGATTAGGAGTAAGCTTGTATGCTGACTTATTGGGTAGAGATGCCCCTAGCACAAAGTCTATTTGGTGACTGATTACCCTCTTAGGTGGTAGGCTTGTAGGAGTGCCATCACTCACTATTTCCTTGTAATTCACAAGCAGTTCTTGTACCTCTAGTGGTAATGGCTCCTTGACTATTTTTTCTTCCTCCTTGGGTCTTAGCACAATGGCATACCCTTCACTCTCATCATCCTTGATATCTTTCACAAACTCCTTCCCACTACACAACATGACATTAGGAGTCTTTGACTGTGGTTTTTCATCTTCTAGAAAAGACTGAATCTTGAAAGTTTTTCCTCCTTTATTGAAGGTGATGGAATTCTCCTTCCCATAATATATTTCCCCATTGTCAAATTTGCAAGCCCTTCCTAATAGAAAATGGAAAGCATACATTGGTAGGATGTCACAAAGTAGCTTATCCTTGTATCCTGCTATTGAAAACTCAACCCATGTTTTTTCATTGACCAATACACTTTGGCCTTTGTTGAGCCATGTCACCTTATAGGGATTTACATGGGGTATTTTAGCTAGCTTGAGTTTCACTACCGCCTCCTCTAAGATGATATTATCTATGGATCTAGAGTCCACAATCACTTTACAAACCTTACCAAGAATTTTGCATCTGATTCTAAACAAAGCCCTCCTATGTTTGGGCTCATCCTTGATTGGTTGTCTTATCAATAATCTCCTGAACACCAATTTCTCACCCATCTCTTAATCTAGATGGTCAATCTCAGGTGCTTTGATACTTAAAGTGTCCTCATGAGCATATGCTACCCTTTTGTCACTATTTGTTGTAGAAGGTTTGTCAAGACATATATAGGATGGATGACCTAATTGTCCACAATAATAACACTTTATGGTTGCAAAGTAAGAAATAATCCTACCTCCTCTTCCTCTGTTAGGACCACCATGATTACCCCTACCTCTTTTATAACCTCCTCTTGAACTGCTTTTAGTCTGCTACTCTGTCAACTTGTTCTCCCCTTGTGACCTTTACTCACTACCTCTGCCTTGGTAGCCTCCTCTTTGACCCCTTTGGTCTCTTCCTCTACCTATTTTATTCTTGAAACTCGAGTCACCCTTCTTCTTGTTCTTCTCCTCCACTCTTATGGCTAACTGATGACACTTCTGTATTGTAGTTGGTGTCCATAGGCTAATCTCCTCTTGGATGGTCCACTTCAATCCACCCAAGTATCTAGCCACTTTGATTGACTCGTCTTCTAGCAATTTAGACCTTAGACACAATATTTGGAATTCCTCAGTGTATGAGGCCACATCTAGGTCTTTTTGTTTCAATTCTTGCCTATTTCTATGAAGTTGGATTTCATAATCCTCCAGGAGATAATTCTCCTTCAACTTGGTCACCATGGCATTCTAATTTGCTACGGGCTGCTTCCCCATTCTTACCCTCTCATCCCGAAGGTATTTCCACCAAGTCAAAGCTGACCCTCTGAGTCTAGACTTTGCCACCTTAAGCTTTTGGGCTTTAGTCACACCCTCAAATTCAAAATGGTTCTCCATCCCCTCTATCCAATCCATTAATGCTTCAATATCCATCTTGACACTAAATAAAGGGATTCCTTCTAATGCTTTTCCACCTAATGCTTTGATGACCTTCAATAATGGCTCTTCATTCAAGACAAAGTATGAATCTGGAATGATGTCTTCCTTAGCAACCTTCTTTCCCCTATCAGTGCTTTCCACTCCTCTGCTCCTAGCTGCTTCATTAGCAACTTCCTCTAGCCTTAACCTCATTCCTTCTAATGCTTCTTCAAGGAGTCGGTTCCTCTCCTTTTTCTCATCAACTTCCTTAGATAACTTTGCATTTGTCACTAATTTGGACTCTCCTACTGCTTCACCAATAGCTGGAGACATGCACTAACTTCCCAAGTTTCTCAACTTGCTCTGATACCACTCTGATGCAACACTAGTCTTGCTTTTCCCTAGATTCCTCTAGGGGATCCTAGGTCACTCACTGAACTAATAGGGTTGTTCAACTAACCCTATTCTCCTTAGGATTCTCTTCACAAGATCCTACTCCTTTCAACTAGTGAACACCAACAATGTAGAACAAAAACTCACCATGCTTCTCCCAAGGCTCTTGCTAGCCTTTCTTGCTCCATCTTCCCAAAATGCTCAAAATGACCCAAGATGATAAGTAACCACTTTATAGAGAGAAATATGGCTTTTAAGACATTACTAGGATCCTTTCCACTACCTGCAACCACATTTTGCACTGGAACCCTAATCGAGTTCCAAGAAACACAACAATTGCTTCCCAAATATGGCTGCAAGCAACTAGGCCTAATTAGGCTCTTTTTCTGCAATAACTCACAAAAAGTATTAACAAGTATGAAAAAAAAGCATAGGATCTAGATACCCTTTATCAAGACACTAGATATTTTCTAGGTCTAGGGTTTCCAAGGTGTCCATACAGCTCTGCCTATAATTGAGGCTAAAATTCAGGGTTTCATGGCTTTCAAAGCCAGTCTGACATAAAATTTGTTCTTGCCACCAAGAATGATTCACAAACATTCACATGCAAGTTGGGACTCCACAAAAAATAAACCTACTCCCCCCCAAGCTTTGATTGAAGCAATGAATGCTTTCAATCCACCAAACTAGCTCTGCAACTGCTGGTGATCCCTAGCCATGCATCTTTGGCTCGCCTAGGGAATCACCTTATAAATAGATTCCATGCTTTTCTGGGCCCCTCCTTCACTATACACAATGTACATGGAGTCACCTTCCATATCCCAATGGCCCGTGCAAGTTCCATGATGGAAAATGGACTTATGACTCCATTTGCACACACTGCCTTATTCAGGCCAGCAACTGGACATAAACTAAAAGAATTTACAAAAGCAACTAAAACTACTCAAAATAGAAAATTAAATCCACAAAGAATCCTAAAACAATCTACATTAACATAATAAAAAACTACAAAAGATTGTCTAATCTATCTTAATGCCAAATGCTCAGAAATCACACAAACTGTAACAGTTCTTTGATTATACAGTCCATACACACTCTAAGACAATAATGCCAACCCTTGCAAATGATCAAGGATAGCCTTTTGTATTTGACCAAGGCACTAAAACACTGGTTTCAGACAGTTAAGGAACTAATTCCATCAAAGTTGCATTCTTGCAACAAATGTTGTCATTGTTGACAACTTTTGCAACTTTTTGGATATGCTATCCAAACTTGGTCAAAAGTTGTCCAACCTTTCCCAAATCACTAATTAAGGGGTAAAAACATGAAATAGGACCTTTATTCCCTTTCTTGGCCAAATTTGGAACTAAAACCACAAATCACCCTAATTAACCTAGATGGGACTCAAAGGTCACTAAGGACCTAATTAGGCATCCTCTCACTTAACACACTACACACTAGGACCTACATGTCCCTTTAATAACCTAGTGGTCTGGCTAGAACCACTACAAGCCAAAACATCAAAAGAAGCCCTAGGTCACATTGCATCATTAGCCCTACCTAGGTGCTCCTGCACCACATATCTATGGGATTGCCTAATACATTCAAGTCACAAGATCTAAAATGCCTTGCATGAATGAGCATACCAACACCAACATATTCTGATTTTTCCAAGATTCAGACAACACTTTCATCAATAGTTAGAATATTTATCAAGTGTGTTTAAAAATAAAAAACCTATGGTCACAACTAAGACATTTATTTTTCATGCTTTAGTGTCTCACATGCATGGGCAAACCAATGCCTACCTATCACGATTTTCTAAAACAAAGTCAATACTTTCATCAATAATTATAACATTTTTAGGTGTGTTGAAAAATACACTAGGTGATTACTAATTAACACTTTCTTCAATACTTAGAATTTTGTTTAAGTGTGTGGAAAAATACATGACATGATTATGTAAATTGTCATGATTAGGAACCTATGACATATATTAAATTCTTAACACATATATCAACTTGTTGGTGCTCAAATTAACATATTGGATTTCCTATGGACTTGTCGATCCAATGCTGAGAAACCCAAGTGATTTGGCCAACTAACAAGTCTCAACCAAGTGCAAGGTTGGGACTTCTACAATTACGGGTCTATAGGAACAAGGCTAGTAGGACTATACCTTAATATTTAAGGATTTTTATAGTAGATCTGATAACATATCAAACCTCTCTTTCAAGTGTGGCAAACATATAGTTGAAAGAAATCCAATTGTGATCAATCACAACATAAATTGCAAGACTGAGAATGCTTTTGTAAATTGTAAGAATGTGTAATAAATGTGTATAAATTGAATGAAATCTAGATAGAATATCTCAACAACTTTAAACAATGAACTAAATGACTATATCCAATAATTGATAAGATCGATGCCTATTTCAACTTGGGCAATAGAGTCAATCAAATTTCAATTGTATGTATAACGCAGCAAGATAGCATATGTTCCAATACCATCAACTATTCAATGCAAAGAAATTAAGCCTATTTATATCCTTGTTATTTCAAATGAATTTAACTCCTGTGGTTGGGAGACCAGTTGAACAAGTAGCTGGAAATACTATATTTTCACAATCTCCTTGATAATCAAATAGGATTATGAGACATACAAAGTCTCTACACAAGCATTGAAAGAATAGAAATTGAATCTACCTTCAATAATTGCAAGGGATTAACTGAAATGAGTCAAACTTTCTTACCATAAGTGAGACAAAAAAAAACTTAGCTTTCATTGATTTTGAAATAATAGTACATTTGAGTCCATGTTGTTGTTGTGATCAAATTCCAAAACTAGGAATAATAATAATCAATAATCTTTGGAGCATGGTCTTGGAATCTCTATTTATATAAAGTCCAAGGGATGCATACAAGCTTCAGACCAATGTGCCTCTTCATAACTAAAACCTAACCCTAAGATCAACAAATATACATCAAAATTACAATTAAGCAATGATTAAACATCCTTATTTGAAAATGGTTGTCAACCATTGAGATACATAATAACAGTCACTATAAAATTACTTGTGATTTTTCTAAGATAATTAAAAATTATTCTCTTATATGATCAACATAGTAATTCAATTATATGCTCATCCATTGGCGGCCTCATAAACTCTGCTTGATAATGGATATCATCAATGGTATTTCAACATTAAGAACAAGGTTGTTGACCATAATCTGGCATCCTCTATCTTCATGAATATTCCTCAAAGAATGTTCTAATGTGATCATTCTTTCCATTTGATGAGGTCACAATGTGTCATCATTAGATATATCCATGGTGTTTTCCATCCTTGAAACCCTGCATGGTAAACGATGACGTATCAAATAATAAACAAAACCCCAGCTGATAGAAAATATAATTTAAAATATTAAAATGACAAAGAGAAGTTCAGGTCGACACTGCCATCCAAGAATCTTATCCTTTTCATCATTGAGGACATGTGTCATCATCAAGCAATCCCTTTAAGGATAAACCACGTGCATCTTCCAATCAAGGGGTCATGCTAGCCATCGATTCCTTCTACATTTTAATAACTAATCATTGTTATTCATAACCTGTGGGTCTAGGAAATGCATCAATCAAGCATGATGCCTTGAAGAATGAAGGTCATGCATCTTCGCTTTAAGGCATTGTGCATGTCATCGATCTTCATTGAAGTTTAATTGTTGATCAACCATCAGCCTCCTTTAAGACTTGATCATTTTTTCTTCTCAGTTAAAACACCGTCGTTGATCAAGCCCACGTACTAAAAGGAAAATGATTTAGTATCACACACTTTAAGTGACTTCAGAAATGACATGCATCCTTGTCAACTTGCTCGACCAATCTGGTACTGCCAGTTGTTATCCCTACACATGTTGATCAGGCATGATGACTTGAAGGATAATTAACCTACATCTCCACTTAGAAGCATTATGCCCAACATCTATCATCGTCGAGGTTTAATCATTGATCTTCCTTCGTTACTACTCGTGACTTGTGGGTCCAGAACACATGGTGATCTGGCATGATCCCTTGAAGAATATATATCATGTATCCTCTGTTTGTGGAAACACGCCAACCATCGAATGAATTATTATCTACTCAAATCTTAATTTATGTTTGACCCCATTCAGGCGAGATCTTAGCCGATATGTGTCAACAATGTGTGATACCTTAATGAGTAAAGATCGTTCAACTTTTGATTAACAGATTGCGCCAACCGTAGATCTTTGTTGTAGTTTAATCATCAAATGGATCTACATGATAATTTAAAATAACAAAGAGACCACAAAAATACATGCAACAAATAAAAATATGAATTTAAAAAATAATACTAAGAATGTTAGGGTACACAACAATATAAAACAAATAAATCTCATTGATATAGGCATAAAAATACTCCCCTAAACTATTTCAAATGTGCAAATTAACCTATAAATTTGGGGTCCACCACAAACAACTATGTTGCATAAGCTTGTTATCTCTATAAGATATTTTGTTGTCATTAGTTTAGACAACGTCATAGAGTCAAGGAGAATCAATCGGTAAAAGGAGAAAGAAAAGGATAAGACAAGTTAGTAATGCACATCGAGCCAGTCGGTAAAGAACAAAGTTGATAAAGTATGAAGCACCTACAGTTACTGAGTGACACACTACACTAAGCATATGTATTACACTAAGTGATGAAGAACACTTAACCGAGTATTGTGGAGTTATTTAACCGGGTTAGATAGTTAGTAAGAAATGTGATCAGGTCATTTTTAATGATTGTTAGAGCATTTATTACACCTATACAAGTATTTATAATTTTTTGTTACATGATCAAAGATTTGAATAAATTAGAGTGAAGATCTAATATAGAGATTAAATGACAAAATGAAAGTTTGTCATTTCCAAGAAAAAACAACAATTACCGAGGTAAAAGTGACATGGTCACCGAGCTAGAAAGAAGATCAAACGGTCAAGAGAAATTTACAGCGTACCTAACACATAAGATTAAGAGGAAAAACTCATCTATATCTTGGATGAGTTTTATGTGTAAGATATACAAGAAGAGACATAACAGGTTACATAGGTTTGAAGAACAAAGAGCTGTTATTATTATTGTTGTTAAAAGCGTTATTAAAGAACAAAGAGAAGAAGAGAGCGCCGAGCATAAATTCAGCTACCGTAAAGCAGAACAGAACAGTGTTACAATTTGGGAATTTAGGTAACACATATCAGAGCACATAGATTCTGAACAACATTTAGATTTGATGCACTTTTACAAACATTATTAAGTTATCGATACTATTGTATTAAGAGATTTAAATCCCAATACTGGGTAGATCTTAACCGATCTTATATTTGTAAATCCTTTAATATGGTGCATCTCTAAGTGTAGAGTTTTTAAAAATCCTTTAACCAGGTAGACCTAACAAGTCTTACATATGCTCTTAGCCAGGTAAGCTATCAGAATTAGATAAACTTTGTAGCTCTAACCAATCACCCTTTATACTGCATTCAGTGAAGGTTGTGGGTGTCATCCGCACTGCATTTTTTATCCTCTAACCAAGAATTTTTGCATTACCAAATTCATGGTGTTATGAGTTCAATTGTTTAATGTTGTGATATTATAGTTTTATATACATTACATTACTTTTATTTCAAAATGAACTTGGTAATCATCAAGTAGCAATATATAGTATAATCAGTAATTGTGATTAAAAGTTTTATTGGTACTGATTCACCCCTCCCCTCTCACTCCCAAATTTCTGTTAGTTATTCCAACAATTGGTATCAGAGCTTGTACTCTTGAGTTAAAGGTTTGACCACATGAGAGTTAAATATCTTAGTCATAGAAGGAAATTGTATGATGAACTAAAGGTTACACAAGAAAAAGTTGATACACTTGTGAATGTATCTCAAGGAAGTAAGACTGAAGAGTTTGAGAGAACTATAAGAGAACTACTTGAAAAGAACGACTCAATTACTAAGCTGCTGGATTTGATGAAGAAAGATATTGATGTTAATAGCTTAAGAATGACCGAATTGATTGAAGGTAAAAGAACAGTTGAGGATGAAAAGAGAATTGTAGAAGAAGACAAAAGACAAGTTGAAATTAGGTTAACTGAGAAAGATAATGAAATCTTAAGGATGACCCAAGTTCACTACAATATGACCGACCAACTTCTGAATGAAAATCAGGATTGTACCCAAAAGGAATTTGAGAATCAAGTACTGAAATATGAAATTGAAAGAATGGACAAAATATTGAAAGATAAAAAGGATGCAAATGAAACACTAAGAAGAAATGAAGATTTACTAAAATCTCTGGACAAATGGGTTAAGAATCAGAAGCAACTGAATGACAGATTAGGAATTGGATTAAATGAGCACAACACTACCAAGAAAGGAGAATCATCTAATGCATAGAAAGATCAAGGTATTGCACCCCCACCGAAACAAAAGAAGCCAAGATATAATTATTGTGGGAAGCTTGGACATACTGCTAATGTCTGCAGAAGCAGGAAAGGTAAAGTACTGAGTACACCTAAATGTGATGGTTATTGTTTTAGATGTAATAAGTATGGACATAAATATTTTGAGTGTAGAACCAACTTTTCTAACAACATAAGGAGACCTAAGTTTTATGGATACTACTAGAATTGCAACAAGTATGGTCACAAGACTAAAGAGCATAGCTTAAAGAAAATAAATGACAACTAGATGCCTAACCAAGATAATGCAAATACTAACCAAATAGGCACATCTATACCATGGAATTATAATACAAGGATTTCATACTTATCTTGTGGAAGATATGGACACATTGCTGCAAACTGCATATTTATGCATGCAAGGTTTAATAGAAGGTCATGGAGAAACCCTAGCATGACATGTTTCCATTGTCATAGGTAGGACACCTTGCAAGTAACTGTAGATACCAAGGAGATGCATCGACCGAGGATGAATCTATAAAGAGTGAACCATCTAATGTTGAAGAAATAAGAGAAAAGATGAACAAAAAATGGAGGAGAAAGACTCAAAAAGATGGAACTTCACTTGGAACTATAGAGGACACCATCTCTACCGAGTCTAGTGCACCAAGCTCCACCTAATCGGTGAGAGGTATGTAGGAACTACATGCTTATTATAAATCTTACATCAGTTCCTAAGAAATAGAGTTAAGATCCATATCAACATATTAAGATGTATTTGGATAAGTTGTGGAAATTTTGATTGAAAGTTGTAATGTATGGGTATTTTGTTTAATCGGTTAAACAAAGTGACTATGTTATTGGTATAAAGGAAAAAAAGGGACTCAAAAATCCCATTTAATGCAAATAATTAGAGCCATTGGAAACCCTAATCAAGGAAAAGCTATAAATAGGTCAATATGTTATTCATTTTGAACCTAACATTTTCAAAGACCATTTGAACACATTGCAGAGCCATCACCCCGTCGAGCATTCAAAGCAATTACAAGGTGTTTTTGAATCTTTACAAGATCATTGAGTGGTATTTCTGAGATATCTGGTTTACCGAGTTATGTTTTCAAAGATGTGTTTTATCGAGTGTTCTCTAGTTTATTATTTTGACACATTTGGAGATTATCATGGCACCGAGGATGCAAAGACTAGTATTAGTGAAGAACGTTGAACATGTAAACCCTAAATAAAATTTTCCCCTAGCTATAGCCGTAAAAACTGATATGACATGAGCACTATCTTCAATACTGCCAAGATTTATGTTGATTAAATATGTCCACACATTTATTCATTGCAAAATTGAAGATCTATGTGAAGCTAAGATTAATGCTTCATTCAGTAAGTTGTGCGTGAATGAAAGATTGAAGGATGATCACACACATCTGGAGACAAAAGTATTGACACATGCGATTCATCTACTGAGGGAATTCAATCCCGAATGGGTGAGGATGGTACTCAGCTGAGGACATGACCAGTTTATGTGGTTGGATGAATTGATCAAGATAACTAAGGATGTTTTGCAAATTATCACTAGATTTCCTATTGGAGACCGACCCAAGGCAATCAAGAAAATTGACAAGGGTAAGCTGTAGACCTTATGGTAAGACATATTGTCAATTAGTGTCAAAAAACTTAGTCAACCAGTGTTGACCGAGCCAACAAGCATTATGCATAGTCCCGAGTGTCAACATTGCTCGAGTGATCAGCATCGCCTGAGTGATCAACATTGCCTGAGTGATCAAAATCACCCAAGTGATCAGTATGACCCAAGTGATTTACAGTATCGCCCGAGTGATAGTTTATCACCCGAGTAGACTTCTGGACCCGAGTGACAGTTTGAAGTTGACCTTGCATATATTGTTAAATATAATTTTGTTTATTGCAAGCCAATTTAAAGAGTTATTTGTTGGATAAAGATATATATGTAAGATAGTTTGTTTTATCCAATATGAGTATGAATGTAAAGAATAAGTAAGAATGTATGCATAAGTGTAAAGGAATGCGAATGTCAGTTTGATTAAGAGCAGAAGTATTCAAGACAGCAGAGTCTCATCTATCACATTCAGGTGATCAGTTATATTCAAAAGGATCTTATTTAGCAATCATAGTTGCATAGAGAAAATCATCAACTTGTTCATTCTCACAGGTGGATCAAAAAAATCCTTTAACAAGGTGGACCTAACAATCCTTCCTTTAAATCTCTTAAAAGAGTTGCATTACTTATTATATTGTACAAAATCCTTTAACAAGGTGGACCTAACAGTCCTTTCTATGCTCCTAACAGGGCAGACCATCAGAAGTGGTCATTGTAAGCTCTAACAGGCTAAATTTATAATGCAGTACTAAATCTTGTGGGTATCATTTTTTACTTTCTTTTGGAAGGTTTCTGGGTAACCAAATATTGTGTTATGTGTTGTGTGTGAATTTTTATTTTCAATTTCTATGCATGCAAACAAATAAGTTAATCTAATTGTGGATTAAAAGGATTAACATTTATTGGCTCCTAATTCACCCCCCCTCTCAATCACTGGGCACATCATATATTTCCAACAATTGGTATCAAAGCAGTGGTTCTCTTATCAGAATTTTAACAACTTGAGAAAAGATTAGAGGCTATGGAAACATACAGACGAGAGAAATCCATCGAGAATGAAAAGATAGATCTTAAAGTGGCCCATGGATCAGATCATGAAACTTAAGGAGCATCTCTCTCTTTCCCTAAAAAGAAGAAAAGAATTAGAAGTGCATATGAATGAAAATAACTATAAAGAAGAAAGAATTGAAGAATTTTGCAAGGATAGAAGTTCTGAAGAAGCTGATGCAACCATTGAAGACTTGCTTACAAAGAATCTCGATTTACATGAAGAAGTCATAAATTTGAAGAGAGAATAGGAAATTCACTCAATCAGAATATGTGAAGCCATGGAACTAAAGAACAAAGCAAAAGATGACAAAAATATAGCACAAGAAGATAAAAGACTGCTGAGTACAAGATTAGAAGAAAAATAAAATTAAATCCAACACTTTCCACTCTAGCAAGATGATTTGGTAAGTCAACTCAACAATGCAACACAAGAGGTTGACAATCTAAGAACATAAAATGAAAGACTGCAGAATGATCTCAATGCTGAAAAACAAAAAAAATGAAAGTATGATGAAAAACTAGCATGGGTCACGCAAGAAAATTTAGACATCATGGATAGACTAGATTAGGTTATACTGAACAAGGTGAATCCTCACAACAAGGAGCTCAAAGGAACAACAAACCTACATGCAATCATTGTGGCAAGTTAGGGCACACATCAAATAAATGTTGGAGCAATGGAAAGTCAAAATTTAATGGTAAATGCTACAGTTGTAACAAACATGGACATAGAGAAAGTGAATGCAAAGAGAAACCTAAGTTTAAAGGAAAATGCTACAAGTGTAACAAACAAGGTCATAGATCTTCCGAGCACAGAACTAAGAATCGAAATCCTGCTGAACAATTAGCCAAGGCAATTTTTGGTTGGGTTTACAACACATGGTACATATGTTGTCATTGTGGTGAATATGGACACATTGGTGAAAATTGTATGAAGAATCACTTCATAAAAAGGGATACTACTAAGAGATGTTATTCATGCAGGAAAATCGTTCATCTAAGCAAGAACTGTATGAATAGAGAAAAAGTTGATACTGGTTTTGTGAATGGTAAAGCCAAAGTCTCAAAAATTAGAACTCAGATGAGCAAGCAATGGGTAAGGAAATCCTTAGATAAATCAGATCAAAGCAATGAAGGATCTAATGACACCCTAAACATTGAACTGGTTGGATCTACCATTACAGAATAGGAATGTAAGGAGATGACTAGAATTGTGCAATACAAGCCATCTTACATCAGTTCCAGATAAGAAAAATAGTCCATATCCACATATTGATGCATGAGGACATGTTATGGTTCTACCTGAGTCACAATATTAGTTACACCCGAGCCACTCTAGCTTAACCGAGCTGAGTTGGGTAGTATTAATAATTGGAAAGTTAGTTTCACCTGAGCTTCTGAGTAAATTTGAGAAACACCCGAGTCATGCCAGCTACTATGTACAGAGCATTTAATGAAACACTCTAATGGTTGAAAATATCTTATAAATGAAGGATTGTAAATATTCACTAGTACATTTGAGTCTTTTTTTTATGGCTATGTGTCACAATTCTGACAGTACCCCATCAGGCAAGCGACACAAGCTGATTTGGTGTCGGAACCACCGACGACTATTATGTGTGTCATTATTGCGATGATAATAACTATCACAATAAGCACTGGATACACTGTTTATCATGTCATCATTACACTTTAAGACTGTTGCAATTACAACGGGTGTGCGACGAATATGTTGTACATACGACGTCCAGCTGTCGGCAATTTACGACATCTAGCCATCGCATGTATAGCTTCAGTGTCGGTCATTCTCTGGCATCTGTCATAATTGTGATGGTATTCTATATTATTAAAAAAAAAATATAATGAGCTTCGCTTTTTTTTTCACCAGA
Organism: Thuja plicata; assembly: GCA_018584345.1. NCBI lineage: Eukaryota > Viridiplantae > Streptophyta > Pinopsida > Cupressales > Cupressaceae > Thuja > Thuja plicata. The sequence continues at coordinate 1,293,773 of MU223753.1, forward strand.
TGAAAATGTTCAATATAATGCCTGTAGTTTTAAATGTTCAATATAATGTCTGGAAATATAGGAATGGTACAGAGGCATTGGCAGGTATAGTAGTTGATATTACTAGCTTGATTCCTTCACATGAATTTTTAGTCATAATAACCACAATTACCCTGATCTAAATAATCTACCAGAAAGCTACAAGATAAAGCACACCTCTTTTACATTGATGCTTTTCATGACAGGAAGCAGATCACTTTGATAAATGGTTATATGCATGCAATTGAACCCCAGTCCTCTAAACATACTTCTGAGAAATGTTGATGACTTTTTTTCCATGTAGTCAATATCAACAAATTAGCATATTGCTTGAATCCATGCTATAAAAATAGTATGCACATTGCTGAGGTAAAGTTTGGAGAAGTAATCTTTTAGATATCATAATCATCAATGAAGATGCAAAGTAAGAGAAGACTCAACATAACTATATCATGTAGGTTCAAGTTGAGAATTATATTTACAACTAAACATGAATCTAAATTACCATTCTTCCTATAGTGTTATTTGGAATAGGATTCAAAGTGACTTTTAGAGTTAAGCTCTTGGTTATAATATTGAGAAGTTTCAAGTTTTCTATTTTCCAATGAGAAATCCATGTTTGCAAGAATTTAATCCTAGTTACCACAACATTGCAAGTAGTTTAGCCACATTTTTCACATATTATGCAAGATCAAATTTTTTATAGATCAGTTTCATATACACATTTGACTAATAAAATCTGCTAACACAACTTCAGCTCTTTAGAGGAGACAAAATTTACTAACTGCACAAATATTTAGAAGAGTGAGTATTAAAGTTGAAGATGGGAAAAATGAATGACATCAATCATATTAGAAAAGAAAAAAAGAAAACAATAAGAGGGGAAATAAACTAAAGTCAAGGAAATATGTGTTTGACCAACCTTCTAACAAATAAAGGGAAGAATTCATGTTTTCATTGAAGTGAAAACCTACCTAATTCTATGACCACTTATCTTCAATTCTAACATACATGGTGTTAAAATATTTTGTTAACAACATATTGTGTTAACATGTGTTTACTAAGGTGCAAATATTGTGCTGCATTGTTTATGAGCTCACTGTTTAACATTGTCATTCTTTACATCTTTGCATATGGAATGCTTGATGACCTACGAGCTTTGAGAGCTACGACATCATTGCTATTACCTTTAAGGCATTGTGTGAAGTTTTTGATCTCTCTAGCCGTCACATGTATAGCTTCAGTGTTGGTCATTCTCTAGCATCTGTCATAATTGCAACGGTATTCTATATTATTAAAAAAAAATATAATGAGCTTCCCTTTGTTTTTCACTAGATGAAAATGTGCCTGCAGATGAAAATGTTCAATATAATGCCTGCAGTTTTAAATGTTCAATATAATGTCTGGAAATATAGGAATGGTATAGAGGCCTTGGCAGGTATGGTAGTTGATATTACTAGTTTGATTCCTTAACATGAATTTGTAGTGTTAATAGCCACAATTACCCTTATCTGAATAATCTACCAGAAAGCTACAAGATAAAGCACACCTCTTTTAGGACATTGATGCTTTTCATGACAGGAAGTAGATCACTTTGATAAATGGTTATATGCATGCAATTGAACCACAGTCCTCTAAACATGCTTATGAGAAATGTTGATGGCCTTTCTACCATGTAGTCAATATCAACAAATTAGCATCTTGCTTGAATCCATGCTATAAAAATAGTATGCACATTGCTGAGGTAAAGTTTGGAGAAGTAATCTTCTAGATATCAAAATCATCAATGAAGATGCAAAGTAAGAGAAGACTCAACATAACTATATCATGTAGGTGTTGGAAAGTGACAATGTAAGCAATTGCTATTTTGTCATTGCTGTCAAACCTTGACTGGTGAGACTATTGTTATCTATTTGCGTACCATATCTATTATTGATGGAGAATATTTAACAAGAAGACCAAGGGAATGGTTGAGTTAAGGAAAATAAAAGGGTACTTGATCAGTTGGCACTCTGGAAAAGTAATTAGTTTTTAATCTTTCAAAGACATTTTTACTGGCCGTTCTGTGCCGAGCAAGTTTTGGCTTCTGCCGAGCAAAGTTGCTTGTGCCAAGCAAAGTTGCTTGTGACGAGAAAAGTTGTTCAATGCCGAGCACCCGTGAAATTGCCAAGTGAAAACAGTGATGTTGGCCGACTTACAGTAATTGGATTAATGATGAGATTTGAGATCTCTGGCTGACTTAGTTAATTTAATTGGGATATGTAATGTTAATTAAAGATTGATCCACGTCATTTAATGTATGGGTAACCATAATTAATGCATGGTTTCAAGATTTAATTAGAGACTACTTTGGAGAAATAAATATAATGCAAAGATGGAATGATCTGTTGGGTCTGACCTAACCTAAGATCTACAATCTTGTTTAAGTGAAAAAGATTTATTTGACCTAAATAGAGAGGTATATGATAACCTCAAGGGGTTATTCATTGCATGTGGATGAGTGGATGTGTATGCAAGAGGATTTGCATTGTTGATTTACTGGTTGGCATGATCTAGCAGATAAGGCTGAATATAGAAGCAGAGATTACATGTGTGATTGCTTGACAAATTTCCAAGTAGATCAGAAGGTTGAAATGACAATGCAGGCTATCCAGTAAGTTAACATTAGAGCTGTAATTGGATCTGAATTTGCAAAGTAAGTTGTATGTACCAGATCACAACTGCTGATTACTTTCTAACCATTGTATCAGTTAAATCCTTTAAGAAGGTTGACCTAACAGTCATTTGTATAAATCCTCTAACAAGGTAACATTCAGGTGGAATGTTCTAAGTCCTCTAACAAGGCCACTCCTGATAGGGTGATTAAATCCTTTAACCAGGTCACACCTAGCAGTGTGTTATTGTAACCTTTCACAGGGTTGGCTCCTCACAGGGCATCACTTCA
>MU223753.1:1313393-1329501 GCA_018584345.1 Thuja plicata
AGGGAGAACATTTGATGGTGGTAACAAAAACTCACCTATCAATCTACAACAAAAAATATAAGTCATTACTATAAACAATCTTAATGGTACATGTTTCACCTTTTATAGACTATAATGACATATATGACAAACCTTAGCATACTTGACATTGCTATGTTGGATAAACCATTCATAACCTTCAAATTCACCAACAACAATAAAGCAGAGAGAAGAGTAGATTGGGAGGCTTCGTAAAGGGCTATGTTCGGCTTCTCAAGTAGAGGTATATCATGGATGATGTCAATGTCATCCTCATCATAATCATCATCATCATCATCAGCAACACCAGTAGCACCTGTACCAAATGTGTCAACAATCAATGCATTCATACCATCATCTTCAAATGTGTTTTCTAGCACATGATCATCATCTTCCATGGGATCATGATCTTCAGCTTTAATACTCACACCTCCATGTTCCTCTATATTCACACCTCCATGTTCCTCTGAGATGTGGTGGTCCATATCATGTACTAAATTGGGGAGATCGACCTATATAAAAAATGATGATAATCAAACCCCCCTTCAATGTGATAATCAAACCTCCTTCCATGGTTCATATGTATATTAATTATGAAAACAATATAACAAACAACAATTACCAATGGATGATAATCAAACCCCCCTTCAATGTGACCATTCTCCCTACAATGTCTCTTTGTTGTTTTGATTTTGATTCTTCTTGTCTTTAAGCCGTTACAACTCTTGCATGGACAATAACATTTGTCATCGCCTTCTCTTTGAAAATTAGACAACAATCTAGTGATTGTCTCCCTATTTTGATCGAATTCCCTTGTATTATTTGACATGATCCTTAATGTGTATATCTGCAAAAAAATTGGACATGTTGTACTTAATGTTTATATCTGCACATATGGTTTTGATAGAAAATGGTCAATCTATTTGCTCATGGTGAGAACTCTTTAGTTGTGACAAAAAATGTCAAACAAAAAATGACATGTTACGGTAGGTTTTATAAATGATATGTTACTTTGTAAATTTAACTTTAGGTTTTTATAACTGCACATATATTTTCTTCGACTCCCCCACATTGTAATCATATCAACAGGTTGATATCGAATTCTATGTCAATATTTACAATATTAAATTGGTCATAGTGGGAAGACTTAGACACAAGAAGAATATGAGTATAGCCAATTTTCAGAAGAATATGAATGAATGCAAACATACATAAGTGGATGAACATAAATAATGAAGGTACTAGACATTGCCTGAAGTAACGAAGTGTTGACCTGGTGTTCTAATCTATTATGCTCCTGTATGATCCACAACCTGCAAGGAAGGAAAAGATGGGGTTAGATTCAAAGGATCTAAACAATTCCTAGCACCCTATTACTGATAATCATCTACAATTATGCATGTGCATAGTGATAGTTCCTTAGCATTTGATCTTCATGTGGAAGCGATGACTTGAGGTAGGCATTCGAGCTTTGTCTTCTCATTAACTCAATTTCATTTTGATGGCATTTGTTTATTTAATGGAACAATATGAATGTTAATACTGACATTGTTTACATCTTTGCATTTTGAATGCTCGATGACCCCCGAGCTTTGAGGGCATTGTCTATGCAGCACAATATTTGCACCTTAGTTAAAAAAATATGTTAACAACATGTATGTTAGCCTATTATGTTTGTTTGCAAATTACTAACACAAGTTAACACAATAGGCTAACATACATGGTGTTAACATATTTTGTTAACAACATATTGTGTTAACATGTGTTTACTAAGGTGCAAATATTGTGCTGCATTGTTTATGAGCTCACTGTTTAATACTGGCATTATTTACATCTTTGCATATGGAATGATTGATGACCTGTGAGCTTTGAGAGCTATGGCATCGTTGTTATTACCTTCAAGGCATTGTGTGAAGTGTTTAATCTCTCTTTATTTGTTTTGATGTTGATACTCACTATGTGGTACTCCCCGTTTATGATCATTTCATGAGGAAATGTCTTGATGGCTTGTGTGCTGCAAACCAAGGCATCATGCATTGTTTATGAGCTCACCGTTTGAGCACCACATGACCCTATTATGAGCTCTGTTTGTTATATAGATATACATATATACATACATAAATATACATATATACATATACATATATGTGTCACATATATGTATGATGTTATTGCTGTCATTGCATGCTTGCTACTATTGTGCACCATATATTGTTTTATATATACACTATTTATTTCATTGAGACCGTGACTAGTTGGCATTTGTATTGTATTTTCTGTTATTGGATCAATGTTGCCATGTTGTTGAGGTTGTAGATGCATTGAATCACCACTGCCATTCTGTTTTTATAGCATGCAATGTTTGATCTCTCTTTATTTGTTTTGTTGTTGATATTCACTATGTGGTACTCCCCATTTATGATCATTTCATAAGGAAATGTCTTTATGGCTCGTGGGTTGCAAGCTAGGGCATCATGCATTATTTATGAGCTCGCTATTTGAGCACCACATGACCCTGTTATGAGCTCTGTTTGTTATTTACATATACATATATACATACATACATACATATATATATATATATGATGTTATTGTTGTCATTGCATGCTTGTTGTTTTTGTGCACCATATATTGTTTTATATATACACTATTTATTTCATTGAGACCGTGACTAGTTTGGCATTTGTAATGTATTTGCTGTTATTGGATCAATGTTGCCATGTTGTTGAGGTTGTAGATGCATTGAATCACCACTACCATTCTATTTTGATAGATATGCTAAGGAACTATGTTATAAAATTTCAAGGCATGAAATTTTATAACTGTACATACATTTTATATGTATGAACTTAAATAATAAGGGTACCAGACATTGCCTGATGTGATGAATGTTTGACTAGGCTATGAATCCAGTGTGCTCCTGTGTGATCCAGAACCTGCAAAGAAAAGAGAGATGAATGTTAGATTAAAAAGATCTAAGCAATGAATGACATCCTATTACTACTGATCCTCATCTACAATTATGCATGTGCATAGTCAAGCCATACACTTCTGAAAGAAAAATAGGGAGTACCACATAGTGTTCATATCAATAACAAAATAGATAAAGAGAGATCAAACACTTCACACAATGCCTTGAAGGTAATAGCAACGATGCCCTAGCTCTCAAAGCTCGCGGGTCATCAAGCATTCTAAATGAAATGATGTAAATGAATGCCAGTATTAAACAATGAGCTCATAAACAATGCATGATTCCCTAGCTTGCAGCCCATGATCCATCAAGACATTTCCTTATGAAATGATCATAAACAGGGAGTACCACATAGTGAATATCAACAACAAAACAAATAAAGAGAGATCAAACACTTCACACAATGCCTTGAAGGTAATAGAAACGATGCCCTAGCTCTCAATGCTTGTGGTTCATCAAGCATTCCATATGCAAAGATGTAAACAATGCCAGTATTAAACAGTGAGCTAATAAACAATGCATGATGCCCTAGCTTGCAGCCTACGAGCCATCAAGACATTTCCTCATGAAATAATCATAAATGTGGAGTACCACATAGTGAATATCAACAACAAAACAAATAAAGAGAGATCAAACACTTCACACAATCCCATCTTGAAGGTAATAGAAATGATGCCCTAGCTCTCAAATCTCATGGTTCATCAAGCATTCCAAATGCAAATATGTAAACAATTACAGTATTAACATTCATATTGTGCCATTAAACCAACAAATGCCATCAAAATGAAATTGCGTTAATGAGAAGACAAAGCTCAAATGCCTACCTCAAGTCGTGGCTGCCATATACCAAGATGCCAATTAGCTTCCATAGTTAGGCCCTCTTCGTGCACGACAGTATGCGATCATGCTAAATTAGAAATGAGCCTTTCTTCTTCTTTTTATTTATTTATAATCACGCGGGTGTCGCAATTACGACTGTACCGTTGCTATTATAAAAGCGTCAGGGGGTACTTGGAAAAAAACACAAAAAGCACACACAAATGGTGGTGCCGTCGCAAATTGGGGTCAAAATTTGACCCCAAATGTTGGAGTGATTATTGCTTACAAAACTTTTAGTTTACGAATTAATTCAGAGCCCTTAGCAATTCAGTTCAAATTTGTGATTAAAAGCAAAGTTTGATCATTTCATCCGAACATATATGGCATCCACCTCCAGCAGCAAGGTCAAGAAAGGTTCTAAGATGTTAGTAAGGAATGCAATTTGTGATCCTCCGATGTTTAAGCTTCATCTAGAAGTTGCAGAGGAGATAGACCCAATGGGAGCTCATTCCCTGATTCCTCCGAGAGTGTTACTGGATAACAACATTTGAAGCTTCTGTCACTACAAAATTCAAGAGCTTGGAACTATTGAGATGAATAAGGCATATGATGAATTATGTGCAAATGGGAGTCTAAAGCCCGAGCACAAGCACCTCAAAACCAAGGGTTTGACACACATCATGCACATGCTAAGAGATTTCCAGGAAAAATGGATGAGATATATTCTCAATTGTGTCCACGACATGAAACTATGGTTGGAACATCCTGTGATGATCATGAAGTAGATAATTCACCATGTCACTGGGTTCCCAATGCTAGATAAGTCGAAAGCTACCAAAACCCTAGCCCGGGATGACCTAGTTGAGTTAACTCTTGTCGAGTGGGATGGAAGAGGCATGCGACATAATGGAGTAACTGATATGGAATTAAAATTTGGTATTCATGTTATAGCCCACAAGATATACAGTTCAAGCAGACCCAACAATGTTCAGTGTAAAGCTGTTGACCTAGCATTCAAAGTGGTGAAGAAGAATCTGGTATTAAACCTAGCAGAATTACAGCTCGTCCAGTTGAGAAAGAATATGGAAAGCATCCGAGTATCCAAATCCAATTCATGTAAGTTTGGTTCTCTTCTAATCTGCATACTCTTTTATGTTGAGAATTTCTTTCCCTCCAAAGGAACAATAGCATGGAAGAAGGATAGACCAATAATCCATCAGATTAATGAGTTTATAGTTGAGTTAGGAGATAACTTTGATAACATTATGGATGGATATTTTGAGAGTTTCAAACAGAAGATGCATAATAGGTTCAGAATTCCCAAACAACTTGTTGAGAATTACAAAGATGAAATCTGTTTTATAGTTGATTGTGATAAGGTTTATATACAAGCAGCAAATTGTAGGGTTGCATGGGTAAAACCCCTGCCATATGAAGTCAACAAAGATGACACAAAAGATATCATAGAGGCTCTTGTAAATGAACCTGCCAATCCAAAGGCACCTTACTTTGGAACATATGAGGAAGCAAAGAGAAGGATATCTTTAGAGATTGAGATTCCCAAGATATTTAAAAGAGGAAGGAAGAGACTTGATACATTCAAGAAGAGGTATGGAAAGACCTCCAAATCTCCTACCATCTCAGAGACTAAAGAGGATACAGTTAAAAAAGAGGATGTTGAATCTGAAGAAGAAAAGGAAGAAACTGATATTGAACCTCCACAGAAGAAGAGGAAGGCAACACCCAAATAGAAAAAGGCAAAAGGCACTACCCCTATTGTCACCTTGAGGAGATCAAGGAGAAAAATTATAATGAGTGATGATGCAGATGATGATGAAGAATATGATACTATGGTCTTCACTAAACCAACACCCACACTTGATAAAAAGATTAAAGAACTGAAAGAAGGAAGAGCTACGAGTTCTTTTAAGTTACTAAATTATGCTTCTAGGACCAAGGAAGAAAATAAGAAGATTGAAGAAGTAGTGGTGGAGAAGATGGGAAAATAGAAATATGACCCCTCCGAGCTGAAGAATTATATGACTGGAGGCCTATTCAAGGCAGTCTCCATTCCCTAGAACAATGCAGTCCAAATTGAAAAGGACATAAGGGAATAGACATTGAAGAAAGTTATGCCTACAATGAAGGGAAAATAAGTAAAAGAATCCTTGAGAAAATATCAGAATAAACACACCCCCAGATTCAGGGCATTCCAAATATTGAACAAAAACGTAGATGTAGTCAAGCATAGCACATTAGTGTGGAAATAAATATTTGAGATGAAAGAAGATGATGAGGAAAAAGTACTGAGTACAGACCCTCCTAAACAGGTAAATGATGATACATTACCTGAGGTACAGACCATTGAGGAGTCCAATGCTGAGCAGAATGTAGTTGAGGTAATGACATCATTACCCCAATCTCCTATCTAGAATATAGTACATCTAAGAAAGGACAAGGTTGCATAATCCACATATGAACATGTAGTAACCGAGAAATAGGATTGACTTACTAATGAGCCAAGCACACTCGAGTCGCATAAAGACAAGGTAGATATTTCTACTACTAGTATTGACTCATCAGTTAACATTGATTCAACAATTGGTACTGTAATGGTCAATGACCTAATTGGAATGAATAATGAAGAAAAGGATGAGGAAGGTAAAGGTAAGGAAATTGTTCCTGTTATCATTTTAGTTGCACACTAAATTGGTAAATTGATAGTTGTTGTCCAAAGTTGCAGAATTGCTTCAATTCAGAGGATAAAAGTATACATGCAGCATGACAACTACAAACATCAAAAGGTTGCATAAAGGTACACCTATTCAACACTACTATTTAGATATTGAAGACATAAATGCATTGCTTCTGCATTCATGTTAACATTGATATTGTTCTCTAAGTATTGATCAGATTCATACTTTCAAATTCATAATTGATCATTACATTTAACACTCAAATTGAATGTAATAAACAAGTATTCCTTCATAGGTTACAACTTTCAAATTGTAAACTTAGAGAAGTTATCCAATTCTAAAAGCAAGAAAGAAGCATATAAGATTTAAGGATCTAAGTATTTCCTTGGAGAGGTCTTCTTCATTATGGTAACTGGTCATCTGAATCTGCATGTCCTTGTGTCCCTGCCTGAATATTTTTGTTAGTTCTTCATTCTTGTCTCATTTTTAGTCTTCTTCCAGTTTTGTCCTACATCATGGAGAGAGAAGATAGTTAGATCCAAATTGGATCCAAGCAATACATAGATACCTAAAACAACATGCTACAGTCACACTTTCAGAGCTATACATCCATGTAAACATCAATACAATAACAAGGTATACATATGCAATAACTAAATAAAGTATTAAAGGGACATAATTCTATGAAACCTTTTATTGCATATAGTTGTTATCCTTCATTATTCAGGAGTTGCTATTTAGGAAAATAGAGCATCCACATATTAGGTCAGTAAACACAACCAACAAATCAACATTCATACATAAATGTCATTTCACATGACGTTTACATACAAACATTGATTAACTGATTGTATCCACTAACCTAACATATGAACTTGGTAGTGTGTGTAAGCAAGAGAAACATTAAAATGAAAATGCAGAAATAAATACAATGCAAGAGTTCACAAGTTGCAGAAGAGAAAAAAAATACAGTGGGTGTCACAAGCCCGTGCTTGAACCTCACTGGATTAAAGATGCAAGAGTTCATAAGTTCAGATAGAAAAGAAGATACAATACATAATGGCAATGTTGTGCTAAAAGATGCATATGAAAAGAAATGATGCAATAAAGATAAATGTTCCTAATTGAAAAGTATTACAACCAACAAGGAGAAAATTTGCAGATAAAAATGAGGTAACATTGTACTTTATCATTGTATAAAGCAAGCATGAGATACTATGCAATGTTGTCAAGAATTATGCATATGAAATCAACAATGAGGAAATGATAGTAATACTGCTATTATAGCATGCATATACAGGAAATCAAATTACATTGACATCAAAAAAGGAAAAGCATGTTTGAAACTTTAAATACTATTAAGGAAAATCAAGTAAACATGACAAGTAAATTTAGGTGATGTTTTGAATACTATTTTATGAAGTATGATAGATAACAACAAAGCAGTAGCATGTATGTTTACTATGTAATTGGAAGAGGATGAGCATATGCAAAAGGAGGAATACAATGTTACTGTTAATTTTAATACGCATGCCCATGTTATTCAATGACAACATATGTTCAAGAAGAGAGGGGTAACAACAATAATATTATAAAAGATACTAGGTCACAACATTGGACATCTAAGTGATGTGTGCAGAAGATGAATTGAGCAATGCAATATTTCTCAAAAGGAAAATAATTTGGCACTGTTAAGCACCAAGATTGGAAAATCATATAGTGCGGTTATTTCACAAGTTCGGTACACATATCAAATGACAATGCTGTCTAAAGACATGAAAGATATGTGTCACTGTGATCTGATGTCCAAATACATCACATATGCCAGAATAAATAGTAAATTTAAATGTTGTTATATATATTTAGATAAAAAAATACAGTGTTTATCATAACGAAAGTCAAATAATGCTACTATTATATATGTTATCAATGAGGGTGCCTGTTCATAAAGAAATCAAGTAAAAAATGATAATATTTAATGCTGTAACAGAGCTTATGCAAGAATTTAAAGCAAACAATAGTATTGTTTTTTGCATAACAGTGGTTACGCATTCATCAAGAAATAATGTTACTTTTAATGTTGTTATTCATGATCAAGTGCCAGCATATATATAGCAGAAATATGCAAACTAAAAGGAGATGGGCATATTTAATGCTTGGGCCCTATTTCATGAGTAACATTCCCATTTAAGAGAGCCCTTGTTCTCATTGGAGAAAAGTGAAAACATCAAGTTCAAATAAAGATGCTGGTACATGAAGAAAGCATGGCAACAAATTTTAAAACAAAGAGGCAGACAACATTCATCACTTTTCGAGCAAACAAATCATAGAAATAGGATCCTCAACACACATAGTAAATGAAGGTTCTGAAAGTGGTGAGGAAGAAGTTGAAAGGGGTCAAGTTTTACAGACAACGGACATGTATTAATCACTAAATCCAAATTTATCAAAAATTCGTACATTCAACAGAGTCAACAAAATAGCTCAAGTTCAAATTTGTATTGCTAAAAATAGTGGGAATATATGTCAATGATAAAAATAGAATTATTAGTATTCATGGGTTCATTTTTAGACATTATGAAAGTTAAAGCTTTGTGGGTATTCGACAAGAATGTTTTTTAAGACAGACAACATTTTGATGACATTAAGTTTTTCCATTAGTATACTTATGTGAAAAACATGATAAAGGTCATCGGTATAGGCATAACCAACAGATAACACACAACATAACCAATGAGATGATAATGCTTGATATAAAAATTATAATTATAGAATTTCCCGACGAACACTGACAAGTGTTGAACTGACTGACAAAGCATAAAGGACATCACTGACGGTACAATTTTGTGAAACATCACCAACAGAGAAGAAAAGGAAAGGAACTCAATGAACAGTTCAAAATAGGGACACCGATGGAGTAGAAGACTGACAGAGCAAAGAATGAAATAAAAACAACACACTAACAGAGCATCCCGACCATCATAACCGACAGTCAGTTACAGAACCGCAAAAAGTGGATCTGACTTTCCACGTCAGATAAAACATTGTAACTTTATTTATAGGATTTTAATTTGTTTTAAAACATTACTTGAGGGTCAAGAAAGCACATTGTAAATGTTTTAAATCATCCTAATGGATCTAAAACATAACTAACTAAAGATCAAGGTCAAGTTGTAAACCTTGGATCTATAGTTAATCTGAAAAGTGTGAATCAAGAATGGACCTAGAAAATAGTATATATAGATGTTCAATCATTTGTAATAGGGAATGAGTTGATAAATGATTGTAGCCACAATTTAGAATCTAAGTAGAAGAAGTGAATTCATGCAAAGTTCAGAAATAGATCATATCAGTTCAAAAGAACACAGACAAGGCTACCGAAGAGCAGAGACAAGGTATCATTCAATCACTCAAGGTGATTACTTATATTGTAAGCTTTACAGGATCTGCTATCAATAATTAGAGATTGCATATACTATCAGATCAATATTTATATTGTAGTTTCATTCTAACAATTGCATCACATCAGAAATCCTTTTGTAAAAGGTGGACTTAACAGTTCTTGATAAATCTCTTAATAGAGTGCACACCTAACGGTGTTGCTAAAGCTTTAAACAAAGTAGATCCTAATAGGACTCCACTCTAATACTCCTAACATGGTAGATCATCAGAAGTGATCAAATTGTAAGTCTTAACCGACTCCGTTCTTATCTGCAGATAGTGAAGTTTTGTGGGTAGACAGCCCCACCACAGTTTTTACTTCCTAACAGGAGTTTTCTGCGATATCATATCTTGTGTTGTGTGTTATTTATTTTCATGAATTTTTACACATGTAAAGAACTTATATTATGATTTTACATACATAAATAAAGATGAACAGATAGATAGGTGAATATACAAATCTGATGACACAAAGGGTAATGGGCCAATCGCATAAAAGGTTTTAGAGGTACTGATTCACCCCTCCCCTCTCACTACATCATTCCAGTAATTCCAAGAATTGGTATCAGAGCTAAGTCTATTTCTTGAAAAGCTTAAATACTTAAGAGAAAAGATCCAGATAATGGAAAAGTACAAACTAGACAAGACTATTGAGAATGAGCAGTTAGAAATTCAGATTTACTATGAGCAGTACAAAGAGGCGAGAGTAAGCATGCAAAATTTGCTTGATGAAAGAAAGATCATGGCAACTAGGCTTAGTGAGAAAGATTATAAAGAAGAGGAGATCCTAGATTACTTCAACTCAGCTGAATCTGCAACAAGCAAAGCATCAGACACATCAGTAGAAGAGATCACAAGTGTACAAGAAGTCAATCTACATCTGATAGAGCAAATCAAGATGCTGCAAATCGGTCAAGAGACTCAGATGGTAAAAATGATTGATGTCATGAATGATTCAAGAAAATCTGAATCAGAGAGAACATTGGCTATTGATGATAGGAGGAAATTCACAGAGAAGCTACAAGAAAAAGAATCAGAGATTCAAAGACTCACTGATCATCACCATGAGATTACCAATCAGATGATTCTTATGAGTCAAGAGGCAAACAAATTAAATACTGAACTCATTGAAATAATACAAATCATCGGTGAGCTAAGAGAATAAAATGAAAAGCTAAAGCATGAAGTCAAAATTTAGAATCAACACAATGAATTAATCAAGAAAGCTGAAGATAGCAATAAAAGAATGGATGATTTCCTTGACGGACAAAGAAGAGTCAACAACTACACAGGAATAGGGTACACCGACAACAGAGAATCATCTAATCAATCAAATCAAAGGAATGTTTATGCAACTCCAAGAACAAAGAAGCTATCATGAAATCACTGTGGAAAACCAAGGCACACCTCAAACATTTGTAGAAACAAAATGAAAGGTATTCCTCAATCACAATTTACTTTCATTGGTAATTGTTATAAATGTCACAAGAAAGGACACAAGGCATTTGAATGCAGATCCAAGGTGACAAATCCAAAGAAGCAAAGCTACATGAAAAAAGTATTGTCCTACCTGCAAAATGAATGGACATACACATCAAGAATGCTGGAAAAAGAACAAGAAAGCATGGACACCAAAAGAACCTGACAGTGGCTATAAACTGACAAGAATCAGTAACTCATATGTTTGGGACTATAACACATGGGTGAACTACACATCATATGGAAGGTATGGTCATATTTCTGCCAATTGTATGAGAAAATGGACTAGAAGACCAAGAGGATGGACCAATCTAGGTATGGCATGTTTACGTTGTCATAATGTTGGACATGTGGTAAAATATTGCAAAGACTGACAGACAGACACAAGCACTTATCCCAATGGAAACACCATTGATGACATAAGAAGATGAGAAACAAGATGTGGAGAATAGCTACAAACACTGAAGGTGCTAGAACAAGCAATGCAAATGATGACACCCCATCCAATGGATTCGGTGGCATCACAATTCCCAACTAAGCAGCACAAGTAAGTATGGAACTACATTATAACAAGTTATATTATGCATCAGTTCCATTACACATTGATCATATTGACAAAATTAGCATTATTAAAGATGCACTATATTGTTACTTATAATATTGTTGAAAAACAATTTCATCGGTTAATGGGTACAAATAAGCATCGGTGAACACACACAATAAAGTTGACATTATTTACCAAAATGTATCAGGCATTACAAAAAAGCCAAGTCTCTTAGTGTAACCGACAGACATCAGTGATCTTTGAGCCGACAGAAGTTGTCATCGCCATTTTACTGACAATCATTGGTGAAAACACCAAAGCTGCTAGCCACTCTAAAACTTTGTGTCTACACCAACGATGCTATTTATGCCTCAACCGACGAACTCAATCTTTGTATACCGATGAGTTGTTGGGAATTAATGACAACTTAGGGCACAAAAGTTATAAAAGTGTGACAGAAGAACTCATTTCGCACCTGTGATTTTTGAGCAAGAAAGCAGAGCTAAGAAGAGTGATTGAAGAGAAGATTGAAGTGCAATCTTGGCAAGATTCAAACATGACTCAAAAGATTCACGAGTGATCACAGAGATTCAGTAAGTACCTATAATCACCGACCACACTGTTTAATTTACGGAAAGCCCTAAATTTCAAAATACGATGGCATCTACTTCAAGAACAACAAAAATGAATCAGGATAAGAAGAAAATGATTAATCTTATTAGAAATAGTACTTGAGTTGAACCTAAATACAAGTTACACCCAGAAATTGCATTGCAACCTGATGATTCTGGAGCATTCTCCAGAATCCCACCTAGGGTTTTGCTGGTAGAGGATGTAATGCCCCTCCAACCCTTACAAAACCTGATTATGCTTGTTGGAAGCTTGAGACTTTTATTCTCTACTAATGATTCTGATTGAAGTTAGTGGTCCAATCTATCTCATCTCCATGTAAGTGTTTGATGTATATTTCTCTTTGAGTAGTGATGCCAACTATGTGTTCATGATATTTTAGGAACATCGTGTTATGAAACAATTTGAGATGTTGTTGTGTGAGGAAATTCCTTTTTGATGGTTTGAGTACACTGGGATGCATTAATTTGATTAAGATACTTGTATGACTATGTTCTGGATGATGTATATATGTTATTCAAATCGCCATAAAGATTAGGTTCTTTTTATGATTTACCTAATCATATTTAACATCCTTGTAGGATTTTATGTACGATTGTGATGATAACTATTAGTTAAGGATTAACCCAAATCACCTGATGGATCATATTATGGATTCAATCCAACCCTTGTTTTATAATTAATTAGTATTACTTTGAATTATGGGTTCTTATACCCTAGTGACATCATACTTGAACCCTATGCTTTCTCTTATTTGATTAGATGATGAGATACTTTCAAAATATGTTGGATAATATGTTCATCCTTATGATAATTTGTAAATGATCTCAATGTTACCTAATGAATTATATTCTTAGAATATTTAATGGAATTTGGTTTATATACATGATGGCATTATCAATGATGATAGTTTATTTTTATTTTGAGAGTATGGTGGAGATAACAATACTAACTCAGTCATGATTTAGAATGAGTATTGTATGGTGTGTGTGTAGGATGAGGGGAGGCAGTCGTAGTCACTTTTGTGGGAGATCCACACGATGTCACACTCCCCCTCCTTGTTTGTCACTGCTTGCACGTATATGTATATATTTGTGTTTCTCAACTTGGTGATGCAGGATGCAGGTACCAGGCATCGACTCCACCTGGCCACACAGGTCTGAGCGTGCCTTTAAAATCCTTGAATGTTGTTGTCACGGAGATATTACCAAGGTTTCCCCAAGTAGACCCCTTGTGACTTAGGCTCTTTTTTTAGGAAGTCACCCTATTTGGGTCTGGGTTGTATTATTATTTCTATGGTTTTGATATTTATATCTTGGTCAATTGACTATGTTCTTTTATTCTTGAAATTTATGTTTTTAATATGAATCTTTGTTATTTTATTAGATAAATAAATAAATATATGTATATATATTAGATATATTGTGTTTAAATAAATTTTTGGCGTGACTAAATATATGCCTATATATATATATATAAATATATTTGTGTATGTATAAAGTATGTATATGTATAATTAGAGTTAAATATTGTATTAAGATAAAATAAATAAATAAATAAATAATAATAGAAGAACTAAAATAATTATGCCTAATTGGCAAAACTAGATTTCTAGGAGATTCGAACTCAAGACCTCCTAGAAGTAAGGCTAGCTAGTTACCATTAGGTTATGTGAGTTACTTGATCATGTTTCTTATCATTGGTATAATTTATTACTTCATAAGCTTATTTGAGTTAATAAATAATTAAATTTGCAACCTATCATTCACGAGAATAATTGATTTAATTTGAAACCAACTATGGAAGTTGGAGAAGTTGCTTCCCGTAAAGCAACTCCTCCAACTATATAGTTGTCTATATGTATAACGTAAAATATTTTATGAGGAGGGACTTGGTTTTGGGAGGTTCTGAGAATAGGATTGGCAATGTGAAAAGGATATTATTTACTCAAGAATTGAGGAAGAAAATGGTGTTTTATTTTTCTGACAAAATGAAGAAATGGTTGTTGCAAGAAAACAAATACAGTCCTGATGCGGAGGCCATATCTCCCTAACCATTGGATCTTGCTAAGTGTTGGATATGTTGGTAAGAACCTAATTCCGCCATGTCTCATCGGAGAGATCGAATAAATATGTTGTAGTTCAAAAGTTATAGATTTATGTGTGTGGGTATATCTAAGAGGACAACAAGTAGAAAGTTAGAAAGCTTGAAGGTTTATGGAATTGCTCAAACACTGAGGGAATTCTCTGGAGGACTCCAGGTAGAATCTAAAACTAGAAATAATTTTCCAATGTCTATATTATTTATTGGAGTAACCTTTTTTTTTATTGTGTTTGATCCATTATTTATCATACCTATAGATAAGTAAGGTAGTTTAAAAATGTTTGTAATGAAATCTAGAAATTAAGTATCTGTATCTAATGTGTTGACTTGATGAGTTTTTCACTATCTATTTTTGGGAGTAATTATGTCTTCTTGTGTGGTTTTTAATTCTATGTGGATTTTATGTTTGAATAATGGTTAAAGTCATATTTAATTGTTATTGAGTTTTGGAAGGTTTAGAATGTCAGTTTATCACCCTTCCTTTTGATAGTTTGTTTCTTTTGGGATTATTTTCTTCTATGTTCATTTTATTGATTGAATTTGATCATAATGTCTTACTTAAGGTGTCTTGAGTATGTGACATCCTTTTACTATTCTTATGATGTTTATGGTTAAGATTAGGACTCATCCTGATGGTCTAAGTACACAGGAGAGTTTCCTAAACCACTGAAATAAAGCATTTGAAGTATTGCAATTATTTTGTCATGTTTTGTGTAGGGGCCTAGGTACCCTAGGTGAGTGGCTCACCATAGGTGTTGAAACCCTAAAGTAGTTTCCAGATGATCCTATGGGTGGGTTAGTAAAAAGTGATAACCTAATAATGAATCTGGGAAAGGGAGGAAACAAAAGATAATGAAACAAAACATAACAATGCCCACATAGTCCTGTCGGAGTACCGGGACCATGGGTAACTGTCATGATGGATCCCTATTCATAAAGGGGGGACCGTGGTTACATGGTTTCTAGGAAGGATCCCAATAAACATGATATGTGATGAAACTCAGAGGGTATGCTAGAAAGCTAACCCTTTTGTACTGTTAAGTGATATTTTGTTATGTCTTGTATTTGTTTTAAGTTATTGTTTTGTGAAGCCTTAGATTGCTTAGGGCCTTGTGTGGACCTTGGTTCTATCTCCTATCATGGGGGAGTGGAACTATATATTTCCACGTGGTTGGGTGGTTAATCTTATCAAGGTATTGTTTGTGGTTGCATGGATGATTTTGCTTTTGGATTCATGCTTGGAAGCTGTCAAAGATTCTACTTCTGCATCATGTACTTCCGTGAATTGTAATTCTGATGTATTTATTTATTGAAATCCCTTGTTGGGTAATGTAATGAAATATATGAAGGGTGAATCAATGTAATGGGAATGTGTATTTCTAGGTGAAATGAAGGGAAAATTTATGC
>MU223753.1:1343992-1363791 GCA_018584345.1 Thuja plicata
TTATATAATTGACTATAAAGGAATATTATGAAATGATTGGTTTATGAATGAACTTTTGTTTATTTCAAAGATAAATGTTATTGTTAGATAAGAAGGTCTATAGGAATGATAAATGATAATGGAATTAGAATTGTGGAATAGTTGTATAATTGTGAAAGGAGATGCCAAATATTAAGATAAGTTTATAAAAAAAAAGTACAATACACTTTTGGTTCGGTGTAACCTGTGATAGTAACTCAATAAATTGATTCACATATTGTTAACTTATGATTGATATTAAGAATGAGTTAGGAACATTTTAGTTGGTGTCTTAAAATATATCTAGTACAATGTACATCTAGGTAGTAGGGTATGTGATAATGCATGATATTCTTTACCCTAATGTCTATATGAAGCTAAATTTGTAAGATGCTTTATAGATGTTATGAATTCCATTAGTTAGTTATGAAGAATGGATTGCGTTGGTAAATTAAATGTTGGTAACTACTCATTGAAACATGTTCATCACACAGTAGTCATTTATTTTGAAGGTTTATAAATATGTTAGACTTGTAACTCATTATGAAACTCGTAAATGTAATTAGATTAATTAATATTGTTTGATTAGAAGTGTCAGGGAGCCTATGAGGACTAGGAAATCTCAGTTATGTTGCATTGATGTTTTGTGAACATATGTGTATCGATTCTTTTTAATATGTGCATTGTAATAGTTTTATATAAAATAAAAATTTTGACTTCATCTTTAGAGATTAGATGTTTAGTCCTCTTGGGTTCCCTAGCGGGGCGTTACAAAGGACGTAAGGTCCTATATTCATTGCAAGATCTCAAAATTGGGAGATCTAGACCTAGACAACTCCTATAAGGCACTATGTGATGAAAATGGAAACCTGAAAGAAGAGCACAAGCATATGGATGTGAAAGGTCTGACAAATACATTACACTTTCCTAGGGTTTTTAAGATAGAATGGATACAGATAGTTCTTAGAAAAATGCATAACCATACATTGTGGCTTAATGAGCCTAAATGAATACCAAAAGATGTTATTCATGTGGTTACTAGATATCCCACTACCGAAAAGCCAAAAGGTTACAAGCACCCATCCTTGAAGGAGGTAGAAAAGTTGACAGGTGCAAAATTAGACAAAAGAGGTCTCAAGGTTAACACCATCACCGATGAGGAACTTAAGTTTGGGGCATGTGTGATAGGATATAAGATCTTTCAGGCCAGCATAATGAACAACATAGCAAGGACTACTATGAGCATAGCCTACAAGATCATAAAAGAAGGAAAGAAGATGGATCTTGCATAAATATAGTTAACTCAACTTGAGGAGAACATGAACACCATAATGTCCTCAAGGACAAACACTTGTAAGTTTGGTTGTCTAATTATGTGCATATTGTTCTACTTTGAAGAATACTTTCCTTCCATAGGTAAAGTAGTATGGGACACAAGCAAACCAGTCACCATACATATATGTGAGCACATACAATCATTAGGTACAGATTTTGATGACCTAATGAATGAGTATTTCAAAGGATTTAAGGAAAAGATCCAAGTTAGGACAAGGATACCTGAGATTTTGATAGAAGAACACAAGGATGACTTATATTTTATGTTAGATACTGATTTTACCTATATCAAACCAGTGGTACCTAGAAAATCTTGGCTTTCACCATTAGATTATGAGATCAAAATAGGACAAGCTAATAAGTGCATCCAGGCAATATTAAATGAACCAGTGGAAAGCAAGCAACCAAGATTTGGCACGTACGAAGAAGCCAAACCAAAAATCAAGTCAAATCTTGTTGTCAAGAAAATTGTAAACAAGAAGGACAAAATGGTAAAAGATTTAACCAATAAGTTTGCAGTTACAGAAGAAGGTGAAGAGGAAACAAAAAGAAAAGAGGAAGAAACTGAGGGCCAGTCACCCATCGGTGGAGATACAGAAAAGAGTGATACAGTTGCTACACAGTCATATTCACTGCCTCCTCCTCCACCTAAGAAATCAAGAACAACTGCTGCTTCAAGGACAAGAAGAAAAACAATAAAGGAAGCAAATCCTTCACTGTTAAAGAAAGGAAAAGTGAGAACCTATAAGAGGAAACCTGTCTCACCAAAAGAAAAATAGACCAAAAGGGGGAAGTTAAACAGAACTAGAGAAGATCTAGAAGACTCAGCTATGGATGAAGCTGACATAGACATACAAAAAGGGAAAGAACCCTTGATTCCAAAGACCATGGATGAAATATGTAAGAACATTTCAGAATCACCATCTATTTCTGATCCTAACATTAGGAAATGGTTGAAATTTGATCCAGAGGATCAAAACAATATTGAAGAAGCTATAATAGCTAAAATGCGCAAACACCATTATGTTCCACTTCAATTTTCAGAATATGACATTCCCAAGGAACTAACAAAGAGATTGTCTGCAAGATGGACATTTGCACTTCACCAAGAAAAAGAGATAAGAGAAAGAGTACTTGTTACTCTTATGCCTTTTGATTCAAAGAAGGAAGAGATAAGGGAAATGATGAAAAAGTATGAAAAGGAGTTCTCACCCAAAATGAGAGCATACAAATTTCTCAAAGGGAAGCTAATTGAGCTAGATCAAGACAACATTAAAAAGTGGTGCAAGATACTTAACAAGCCCACTAAGGAAGCAAGCCCGGAGAAAGAACACATCATCATCAAAGATGTACAAGATGATTCATCAGTGAAATTAGACAAAGAAGAGAGTGATACAACATGCCCCAAACAAACTAAAGTTGTAGATGAGATATGGCCCGACACTACTCTTGAAAAAACTCAAAGTGAAGAAAGCCAAATTCCACCAAGCCCAACTCATATTGACTTGGATAATGAAGCAGAGGTTACCAAAGAAGAATTGACAATAAAAGGTAACATATATGAGGATGTCAATGATGAAAAATGGTTAGATAATATCATTAACGACATTAAAGGAAAAGAGCATGTAGAAGAAGTGCAAAAAGATGAAGATGTCACTGTTGCACAAGGTGATAGCGATGGACAGGACACACTTAAAAACACTGCAAAGGTAAATACACTGACCAACATGAAAATATTGATAGAAACTATTGATATTGATTCAAGTATGAAGAAATCATCTAAGAAAGATGATGAAATACCAAAGGACACATGTAAAGATGAAAATAAAGATGCATCAGACACACAGAAGGATACAGACACAAAGATGAAAGATGCAACTGACACTCAGCAAGAGCTGTCTACTGAAAAGGACAAAGGAGAAGATATTAACAAAGATGAAACATTGAGAAAGGATGAAGAGAAAGAAAAAAGTGAAGAAGTTAAGAAAGATGATAGCATAAAGAAAAAGGAAGAAAAATATGTTGATACACCCAAGGCCAATGAAGAGACGTCTTCACACAACCAGTAGGTGGACTTTGAATAGAAGCAACAAGAAGCTTCATCTTCTCGACCTTCACCTACCAAATCAATCCAATCTCAAGATCTACAGATGGTAGTTCACCAATCTGTCTCTCAACCAAAGAAGAAGAAGAAGAAAGTAATAAAGAAAGACATCTTGGCTGTAACACTTGATGAGGTAATTAAAATACCCAAGTGGGATGTATCTACTTTGGATACTAAAACACTTCAAAAGTTTGGAGTGATATGCCAAAGAAAAGCTATACAAGAAAAAATGAAAAAGGCACATAGGGAATCCCAAGCACTTGATAAAGCTAGGGATATACTACATAAACTTGTTCCTGATACAAAAATTGAAGATAATATATCAGTCATGGAACAAATTGTAGTTCTTACCGATGCCATCACTACTCATAGTGTAGATGTAGAGATGACAATGGAAGAACGGGCAGAAAAGAAGTATCAACACAGATTAGTTGAGAAGATCAACCAAGAAGTGACAAAGAACAAGGTAAATCTCTCTGAATTAGCAAGTCAATTAGAACCTATGATTTCAGAAGCTATTACCTTAGTTCAAAATTTTTGCACACTTGAAAATTTCACAAAAGAGAATAGTGAAAAGTTGTCCTAGCTAGATTCAGATTTGACAGCAAGTGCACAAAGTTTAACCTCTGACGCAAATACAATAAAGCTACATCATGACAAGATCACAGAGGTAAACTGATTAAGACAAGAGATATGGGATGCAGAGACACAGTTTAGGAATGAGGTTACCGAGTTGCAGGCTCACATCTTGCCAAACCTCACCACTTTGCAACAACACATTACAGATGCAGGGAATCTGATCTCAACCGCGAAGATGTCTGTGGTAGACAACATCTACGATATGCATGTGAGGATATCACTTGAGAACAAGGATCTATAAAATTTGAAATAAAAATGAGAGAAGATGATGGAGGAAATCAAAGCCTCACACTCACACATTTTTGAAAATTTGTAAGTACCTTTGCCTTTATTATCAAAAAAGGAGGAAGGAATTGTACATATGTACAATATACTACAGTAGAAGAAAGAGAATGTATGTTGTATGTAAAAATAGATATGTACATAAACTTACACTTCATGACATATGCATAGGGGGAGTCATTTCATGACTAAAAGAAAAATGACTAAGGATGAAGTATACACAGGTGTACATACTAACATATTAAGTATGTTGCACATATCAGTTTTTGATACTAATGTCAAAGGGGGAGATTGATGACATTAAGTTTTTCCATTAGTATACTTAAGAGAAAAACATGATAAAGGTCATCAATATAGGCATAACTGATGGAAAACACACAACATAACCGATGAGATGACAATGCTTGATATAAAAATGCTAAGTATAGAAATGCCTGACGAACACTAACAAGTGGTTAACCAACTGCCAAAGCATAAAGGACATCATCGACAGTACAATTTTGTGAAACATCGCCGATAGAGAAGAAAAGGCAAGGACCCTGATGAACATTTCAAAATAGGGAGACTGATGGAGCAGAAGACTGACAGATCAAAGAATGAAAGAAAACTGACAAACTAACAGAGCAGCCAGACCATCAGAACCGACAGTCAGTTACAGAACCCGCAAAAAGTGGATCTGACTTTCCACGTCAGATAAAAAATTGTAACTCTATTTATAGGATTTTAATTTATTTTAAAACATTACTTGAGGGTCAAGAAAGCATATTGTAAATGTTTTAAAGCATCCTAATGGATCTAAAACATAACTAACTAAAGATCAAGGTCAAGTTGTAAACCTTGGATCTAGAGTTAATCTAAAAAGCGTGAATCAAGAATGGACCTATAAATTAGTATATATAGATGTTCAATCATTTGTAATAGGGAATGAGTTGATAAATGATTGTAGCCACGAAGAGCATCTAAGCAGAAGAAGTGAATTCCTGCAAAGTTTAGAAACAGATCATATCAGTTCTCAAGAACACAGACAAGGCTACCGATGATCAGAGACAAGGTATCATTCAATCACTCAAGGTGATTACTTATACATTGTAAGCTTTACAGGATCTGTTATCAACAATTAGAGATTGCATATACTATCAGATCAACATTTATATTGCAGTTGCATTCTAACAAGTGCATCACATCAGAAATCCTTTTGTAAAAGGTGGACTTAATAGTTCTTGATAAATCTCTTAACAGAGTGCACACCTAATGGTATTGCTAAAGGTTCAAATGAAGTAGATCCTAACAGGTCTCCACTCTAATACTCCTAATAGGGTAGATCATCAGAAGTGATCAAATTGTAAGCCTTAACCGGCTCCCTTCTTATCTGCAGATAGTGAAGTTTTGTGGGTAGACATCCCCACCGTAGTTTTTACTTCCTAACAGGATTTTTTTGCAATATCATATCTTGTGTTATGTGTTATTTATTTTCATGAATGTTTACACATGTAAAGAACTTATATTATGATTTCACATACATAAAGAAATATGAACAGATAGATAGGTGAATATACAAATCTGATGACACAAAGGTTAATGGGCCGATCACATAAAAAGTTTTAGAGGTACTGATTCACCCCTCCCCTCTTAGTACAACATTCCAGTAATTCCAACACATTCTAGCAATAAATCATGGAAATGAAGCAACAACATGCATGGTGGAGCCAACAAATAGAGCACAAAGGATAAAGATGTAGAACCAAGAATTATTTTCAAAGAGATGTAGTTTGTCTCTAAAAAAAAAAAACTAGTTACAAACAGCTATTACAAGGTGGAGGTGCAAAGAACAGACAAAATAAAGAAAATAAGGAAATAACTTATCTGTAAGTTGCAAAGTCAAGGATATGCTGAAGCCATGTTCAAACAAAGATATGCAAGTTCGAGTCCTCATATTATATGGCGGTGAAACTCAAGATCAAATGGAGGCCAAGTGCAATGAAACCCAAGTGTTGTTATGTTCTGTAGAATCTAGATTAGCCCGAGTTCGAAATATGGATGCATGCAGCGCCATGTTTTATGGCATGCATTTTAAAATCCAATTTAAATAAAGGTCGTGCGGTGGAGGGAGCCCAAGTTCTCCTCACCCAAGGTGAACATGCTAAGGGCTCGAGTTTAATTGAAAATGCATGAACAATGCCATAGGTTATGGCATGTAAAGTTCCAGTTAGAACCACCGGTGGAAAGACTAATGAAGAGTCTGAGCTCTTCAAATAGAAGCTCCAGTTCAATCCGAGTTTAGAAGTGAATGCATAACTACAGCAAGGCAACATTAGATACTAGATGAACCACATTTTTCAACCAGTGAAACCTCGAGATTACTGCATCTTCATAGCTCACAGATGCCAAAGAATATGCAGATACAAAACGTCACGTGTTATGGCATGTAAAAATCCAAATATGTTATAGATCCAGTGCCATACTTCATGGAAAAAAACTCAAGATTCAATCCCAAGCATGGTGGTGCCAGTAGAAGGAAACCCTATTCTCTTTCCTCCAGTAGAAAATGCAAAAGATAAAATGGCTAACAAAATGCCTATGCCAAATTTGATGAAGTTTTGAAGTCCATCGAAATACTATGGGTCGGGTTTAAGCTATGGAGTTAGGGTTTTGATATCATGAAATTGGGGTATATGCATTTGGGTTAGGTTCTAATGGATTTTGTGATGTATTTTATTGTGTTGGTTGTGTATTAAGATGAAAATTTTAAATGCCAACATTAGGGGCTTGTTTTTATATTGGTGGAGAGGGTTGGTAATATTTTTGTGAAGATATATTTTAAATGCCAACATTGGGGAATTCATTTTTTCGCAATTAGCCTTTAAGGCTTAATTTTTGGCATCAATTATGCCTTAAATTTAGGGATTGAGCTAAAATTTTGGAGGGGCTTTTTTGAAAGCTACATTTTAGGCATCATTTGGGCCCAAAATTCAGGGGTTATCTAGCTGATTGAGGAGGACTTTTAGGGGGAATTTTCATTTTCGAGATTAGCCTTGAGGGCTATATAACTGAACTTCTTATTCATTTGTAGGGGTTTAGAATTTGGGGAAAAAGTTGTATTAGTGAACATATCGTTCCTTTGCACTTTTTTCTTGTATTTTGTAACCAATTTTGCAGATTTTGAAGATAATAAAGCTGCCCATATTATTCACATATCTTTTCTGAGTTCTGTCATATATCCTTTCAAGTTTTTTCTGCATTTAAGTGTTTATCCCTTTCAAGCATAGATTAGTGAATTGCTCTAAATTCCTATTCTAAGTTATAAAGAATTAACCTTTTGCAGAATTTACCTATTTGCTAGTTGAATTCCTACCACTAGTGGCAGCAAACCCTAATAGTGAATTGTAAACCATCCTAGGTGCTGAGAAGTGAAAATCATTGCAGAATTTAGTAATGTGTGTCTTGTAGGAACAAACTTTCAATTCTGATAAATCTGAATCCATTTTGGTGTATCAACCTTTTTAGTTAGCTATTCATTTTCTTTCTACTTATCCTTATCCCTTTTCCCAAAACCATAAAAGTCAGTATTAGGTGATATCCCAAATCTGATAGGAACTGGCCTAGAATATGGAGATTTGTTCTCTCATCCACCAAGGAGAATGTTTCCATGTTTCAACAGGATGACTAGATTCTGTATCCAGCTATAGGTGCAATCCTGATTAACAACAATTCCTTCACTGAGTCCTAAGACACAATGAAAAGAAAAAGTAGTAATTACTGATGAGATAGATCTTGAAAAAGAAATTGTCATTCCAAATTGGGATCTATCCAACTTATCTGTAGAGAAAATGGATATTCTAGGAGAATTGTGGAAGAAAAGAGCTACACATCAAAAGCTACGAAAGGAAAGACAAAGAAATAAAGTACTTGAAGATGTCAAAGGCATATTTGTAGATGCATTGTAGATTGAAGTCAATGAGAGTGACTCAATAATGGACCAACTTGTTGACATTGTCCACAAGTTCAACACATATATGAATGGTCAGGAGAATTTACTTGAGAAGGCAGAGAAGAAATTTGAGAACAAGGTTCTAGAAAATATTGCAAAGAAGATTGCAATTGACCAAGTGCAACTTACAAAGATCATCAACACTCTAGAAACCACCATGAAAAATGTGGTAACACTATTTATAAAGTTGAGTGACACCTCTAACTTTACTATGGAGATCAAGAATAAGATAGTGAAAATTGATGCAGACATGAAGGAAAGTGCAAGGTAGTTAGCATTTGACCTGAGCACTAGTTTCGCTCACTTTATGAAGATCAAGTATCTTACTGATCTACAGGGTGAATTGTTAAGAGAAGAGGCAAGGACCAAAGAATTGTATACGTTAAATGTGGCCTTCTTATTTAACCATACACTTCAACATGGTCATTGTTCACTAGTCACATACAAGAATGGATATGAAATTATCCATCTTGCATGCCTGTGTGAGTCGACCTGTTGCCTCCTATCTAGCTGGGGTTTTTGAATGGCTCTCAGAATCGAGAATCCAAAAGCCTAGACCATTACTAGAACGAAGGATTTAAGAAAATATGTAAATGAAAAGCTATGAGAGAGATAATTTTATTCTAGAAATGAATGTGCAAGCTAGATTAATCTACCAAATGAATGCAAGATTAATCTATGAAAAGAGAGACTAAGCTAAGAACAAGAAAGATACAAGCTAATCTAGAAATGAACAATGATTATTCAAATTAAGATTTGCTTGAAATGAAGTTAAATTATGAATGTTAAATATAAAAAATGATATTAATCTATAGCAACAAATCTCTAATAACAATGTATTCAACTAGCAATTTCGCAAATTACAGATTACAAGACTAGTTTGAATGAGAGCTGAGAGAGTTCTTTTATAGACTGAGAGTCCATTCAGAATAGAAAGTTTCCTTTGAGAGAAACAATTAACTTATTGAAATCCAGTTGAGAATAGCAAGTTTCTTTTGAGAGAAACAACCAACTATTGTATTTTTGAGTTTAACTGATTTGTTTCTCTTTTAAATCACAGTTAACTCAAAGTTTCTATTTCTGAACTGGAGAGAAGATTTTGGAAAGAATATTTAATTAAATAAATAGAATATGACCTCATAAATGTATTTTCTCAATTATTTGAACAATTAAATTCAATTATTGAAATGAGGGTATTTATTTAATAATTAAATATTATTTAATTCCTTTTTATGTATTTTAGCTAAAAGGGTGAATTTAATTAAATTAAAGTGCTACGACTTTGTAATTAAATTAATTTGATCATAGGGTTTATTTAGCCAATTGATATCGATATTTAGGAATTAAATACAGTATGTGATTAATGCAGATTTAGGATTTTCTACATTTGACACTTAAGTCAAGTAGTGTCAGTCGAAACTCAGAATTGCCTAGTACAATATGACTTTGATGATTCAGAAGATTGATAAATGCAACAAAATTGGTTAGGGTTGCAAGATGCCAATTTTGGGGTGTTACATTTTGCCCCTCTTTGAATTGATGTGCGAGCAGCGCATTGATTCAAAAAATAGTCTATTGTCTGAAGCATAGAAGAATAGTTGAAATTAATTTCTACCATTGATGACGGTTTTAGAGCCATCTCTAGAACGAGCTTAAATATCCGAAGTCTAGGTTAGATTGTTGAGACACTGGTTAGATCAAGTTTTTGAGGGTCATCTTCAGAACAAAGCTTGATCCTCAGGGATCTAAGTTAGATTTCTCAAATACCTAATAGATGAGATTTCAAGAACCATCTCTAGAATGAAGCTTAACTCTCAAGAATCTGGGTTTGATTGCCCTGATACCTAGCAATGAGATTTTGAGAGCCATCTCCAGAATGAAGCTTAACTCTCAGGAGTCAAGGTTAGATTTCTCCGATACCTAATAGATTTCCACCTTTCAATAGACTTTCCTCATAACAAGGCTCAATCTTTAGGAGTCAGGGTTAGATTTCCCCAATACCAGTCCATTTGAAAGATAGTCAGTAGATATTTTTAGGACTATCCCCAGAACGAAGCTTAGTCCCCCAATATCTAGGTTTGATTGCCCAGATACCAACTAGATTGAGTTTCAAAATCATCTCCAGAATGGAACTTGACCTTTAGGGACCTGAGTTAGATTGCTCAAATACCAAATAATTAGTTTTCAAGAATTATCTCCAAAATAAAGCTTGATTCTCAGGAGTCAAGGTTAGATTGCCCCGACACCTAATAGATGACAAGATATAAGGAGCAAAGATGCCCCTGGTGATTCAATATTGTAGAATACCCAATTTTGACTATGAAGTATGAAAACTGAACATGCCCCAAGCGATGAGACACCCCTAGCAATGGGGATTTTTGAAAGTTAGATCAGATTGATTAAAATAGATTTCAAGTCATTAATGATGTAATCATCCTGCCCCCTCGGGAGCGAAATTGAAAGATGACACGTCATAATGAAGATAGAAAGTGATAAATCACAGATAGATGTTGAATCAAAAGTCAAGAAGAACTCAGAATAGATTACGAAAGATTTTGGAAGATTCAGAAGCAATTTTGAGCGAATTCGAGGTATGGTTGACCAAGTTCAACCAGGGTTGACCAAAGTTGACCAAAGTTGACTAGAGTTGACTTTTGAGGAAAATGTTGACGATATTAAGAAAATGTTGATTGGATATGATTCTAACAAGAAAGCGACCTCAAAAAGTCAACTGCACAAGCGTCCGATCGTGTCGGTCCCAAAAATTTAAAATGGAATTTTGAGCTATATAGGAGTGTTAGATTTTGATTTTGATCCTAAAAAATGGATTCAAAGTGGTCAATTTAGCCAAGGGTGAAATTTTTGCGCAAAACATAGCACTTCTGAAAATTAGGTCAAAACCTATATATGAGCCAAAAGTGTCATTTTCAAATCATTTGCATCTGTTGCCTTTTTGAGAAGAAAATAGCTCTGAGCAAGAATGGTGGTCCTCGTGAGTACTCATCAATTCGAGTGATCCAAGCATCACAATCGGTCGACAGTGTACGGACCTCTGGTAAGTGGTCGATTACCTCTTAGTCGATTCAAATTTTCCCTCTTTTAGTTGAATTTTTTGTTGTTTTTTCACGTTTCTAGAAAATGGTCCACGGGTTCTCGTACGAAGAAGTAGGTTCTTTGCGCGATCCATCATGAAAGCTCGCGCGAGGAATTGAAAAGAAAATCTTCACGGCTGTCATTGGCTATCCTCGCGTGGGAGGGTACCCACATTTTGTGAAAGAAACCCTCTGAAAGGGGATTTTCTCATGCAAACCGACACAAGACTTTGCGGGAGGATAAATTTTTGCGCCCAACGAAGTACTTCTTCGCGCGAAATTCTGCTTCTTCGCGCAGAGAGAGAATAATAGTTTGAAGGTAGAATGAGTCTACGTCACATTCGGTAGCATTTGCGTCAGCTTTGTAACTATTTTTAGGATGTCTGCTTAGCTTTATTATTTGAAATGATATTTGCATCCGAGTACTGATCATTTTCTATTGTTTGCATGTCTTGCAGGTTGATTTACCGGATATTGCGTTTAGATCATATCATCCTGCCATAAGTGGGTTGATCTGACAATTGGATGACAGGGAGATAACAAACATTGACAGTCTAGGCCTTTCGCATCTCTATGAGGTACCTGAGATTCAGGCAAATCATAGACTACTAGGAGCCTTGATAGAGCGTTTCCATTCAGAAATGAACACCTTCCACCTTCAACAAGGCGAGATGACAGTGACGCCCAAGGACATATACATGATCCTCCTGATACCCTTTCATGGACCCAGAGTAGAGTATGATGTTCATCCAGGAGCAGGTACAATGGATCTGAGAGAGATATTTTAGGATGAGTTGGTCATGGGCTGAGCTATCCCATGGGAAGAGTTGATCAGAGTATACAGACCAAGGCACCGATTACTAGTAGTTCTAGCAGCCTTTCTTGGTTGCTACCTTATGCCTGATCATGGTTAGCACAGCTTGGAGGGCTGATGGGGCTGGATGTTATAGTGGATGCTAGCTGAGTCTGCACATTTTAGATGGGGTCAGTGTATGCTGGCCCACATGTATCATGAGATGCATGAGATCTCCTATAGAGAGGCGAAGAGTATGGTTATTGGCATGTTTGTTTTATAGGTGTGGGCATGGGAGCACCTGCCAGTTACCAGGCCCGTTTATGATGACATGTGACTACCCTTAGAGCCATATATTTGTAGTTACAGAGGTTTGATTACTCAGCCCGCACTAGGTAAGATAAAGCAGTGGCAAGCTTAGCTTGATGATCTGGTAGTCGTAGTATGGCGACCGTGGAGGGTTACCAAGCCTTGGGACAATGCCAGAGAGCAGCTTGGCTATATGTTTGCTCATGACCACTTATCAGTCGTGCTATTGCCATTTTTGAGTGGTTCCCACTTACACGTGTCTAGCAGTAGTTTGGCCGTGCCCAGGACATATCTTAGTAGTTCTATCCTTATGCCCGCTTCACTGATGAGGTGAAGAAGGGATGGTCAACCTGATTAGATACTGGGCAATGCATGATAGATGTGTGATCACTAGCTTGGACTTGGTGGGATTACATAGCTGGGGTAGAGGATGGGGGTATGACAGTGCCATACCGAGAGTACTTTGTTACACATCCCTTCCTGCGCTCCATAGATCTAGTTGGTATGGGGGTTCCAGCACAGGTAGTGCACCCACAAGTGCTACACTAGTAGGTACCATTGCAACTGCCTCCATAGTAGGGACCACACCAGGGGCCACGACCATGCACTATGCAAGTTGGAATCCCTGCTCGATAGATGAGGATTGATTCGAGTGCTAGCGGTAGTGGGAGACAAGAGAGGCAGACGAGATGGAGGACAACTGCGCAGCTAGGTGAACAGTAGGAGCAGGAACAGGAGGAGGCACAACAGGATGAGCCGATGTAGCATGAGCAGCCTACATAAGATCATGTACATGGTCCAGTACCAGGGGACCCTTTATCACATGCGCAGGATTCTCTACGTAGATCCAGAGAGAGAGTTTGGAAGCTACAGAGGCAGATTGCGGAGTTACAGATAAAGGTGGCAGTTTGAGATGCCCCACTAACAGACAAGGATCGAGAGCAGTTGCAGAGGTCGCAGGAGCATCTTCGGGAGGAGACATGACATCATTCATCTTGAGCATCTTATTATTACGCATCCTATGTGGGGGTGGTGCTTGATGAGGTAGAGCAAGTACCCAAAATTTCATCGTATGCTAGAGGTTCAGAGGGTGCACAAGAACCACCTCCTCTAGATATGCCTCCTCCTCCAGGTGATGAGGGAGAGGGACAGAGCTAGATTTTAGCATATTTTGATAGATTATATCACATGATGTATCTGATGCGTTGGCATCTTTGTATTGTATCACCATTTTGAGATAGACTGTGCTCGATTAGCACCCATTTTGTATTGTATCAACACTGTGAGATATATATATGAGCTTGTCTTTTGGTATCATTGCATTTGTCATGTTGTACTTTATGAGATGTTTTCCTATATGTTTATATTCTTATATGATTAGATGATTAGAATGTATGAAAATGGATGAACATGTTTTGAATATATGTAGATGTATGAAATGCACATGTTTATGAGTTATGTATGTGATGCACATGTTTATGTAGATGTAGAGTTGTGTGTATGCAGATGGTTTATCTTAATGCACTTGTCAATGGAGATATGTAAATGCAATGTATATGGTACTAACATCTCATGCAGGTTATCATGATGTCTAACAGATGCTAACCAAAATAACTTTCAAAGATCAAGAGAAAGGATCGAACACTTGTGCAGTTGCGATGAAACCCGAGTGATGAAGAAGAACCTCTTAGTGTATGAAATCCAAGAGAACACAATGAAATGTTGAAATGTTGCTGCAATGCAAGCCTAGAATAAAAATGCAAGCCTATGCTAGATGCAATCCCTAGGACGTGGTTGTTGGACCCATTGGAACAGTTATCATCATAGAGAATTTTTGGAACATCAAAGTTGATACAATCCTTACTGGTGCCACTACGACCATAAGGATATGAATATGACTTTCATCAGATTAAATATGGGAAACTAACATAAGCATCGAGGCACAAAATCTGAGATGACCTGAACATTGTTTCCAGTTTTGATAGAGAAAGAGCACACTAGTATCGAGGCATTCAAAACCAAGATAACCATGAGTGTGTGCTTGTGTAAACAAGCAAATAAATAACAAACAAGGAGATAGTACTGACCTCACCATGGCGTACAAATAAACAAGGTTGAGGGATGTGAGGTTGTTCCACCTTAATGTAGAAGATCTTATCACATACACCTTGATTATTTGACGTTGATGGATCATCAGAACGACACCCACAAGCAGTAGAAAAAGAAAAGATCAATGAAATCAAGGAGAACAAGCAACATACAAAGAGAAATTCAATCATATCTCAGCAGGTTTCAAATTTTTCAGATGTGTATATGTAGAGGGGTGTTAAAAAACACCATTGTGCTTGTGAGTGCATTGTGTTTGATTGCTATCAATAGATGTTATTTACGTTGGTGATATCCAATGTGTATGTTAAATGTGGCCTTCTTATTTAACCATACACTTCAACATGGTCATTGTTCACTAGTCACATACAAGAATGGATCTGAAATTATCCATCTTGCATGCCTGTGTGAGTCGAGATGTTGCCTCCTATCTAGCTGGGGTTTTTGAACGGTTCTCAGAATCAAGAATCCAACAACCTAGACCATTACTAGAATGAAGGATTTACGCAAATATGTAAATGTAAAGCTATAAGAGAGATAAGTTTATTCTAGAAATGAATGTGCAAGCTAGATTAATCTACCAAATGAATGCAAGATTAATCTATGAAAAGAGAGACTAAGCTAAGAACAAGAAAGATACAAGTTAATCTAGAAATGAAGAATGATTATTCAAATTAAGATTTGCTTGAAATGAAGTTAAACTATGAATGTTTAATCTAAAAAAATGATATTAATCTATAGCAACAAATCTCTAATAACAATGTATTCAACTAGCAATTTTTCAAATTACAGATTACAAGACTATTTTGAATGAGAACTGAGAGAGTTCTTATAGACTGAGAGTCTGTTTAGAATAGAAAGTTTTCTTTGAGAGAAACAATTAACTTATTGAAATCTAGTTAAGAATAACAAGTTTCTTTTGAGAGAAATAGTCAATTATTGTCTTTTTGAGTTTAACTGATTTGTTTCTCTTTTAAATCACGGTTAACTCAAAGTTTCTATTTCTGAACTGGAGAGAAGATTTTGGAGAGAATATTTAATTAAATAAATAGAATATGACCTCATAAATGTATTTTCTCAATTATTTGAACAATACAGTTCAATTATTGAAATGAGGGTATTTATTTAATAATTAAATATTATTTAATTCCTTTTTATGTATTTTAGCTAAAAGGGTGAATTTAATTTAATTAAAGTGCTAGGACTTTGTAATTAAACGAACTGGATCATAGGGTTTATTTAGCCAATTGATATCGATATTTAGGAATTAAATAAAATATGCGATTAATGCAGATTTAGGATTTTCTGCATTTGACACTTAAGTCAAGTAGAGTCAGTTGAAACTCAAAAATGCCTAGTACAATAGGACTTTGATGATTCAGAAGATTGATAAATGCAACAAAATTGGTTAGGGTTGCAAGATGCCAATTTTGGGGTGTTACAAACGCTAATGTTTAGAGGAGGAAAAATAATTCCCTATCTACCACCATAATGAAAATTTTCTAATTGCATTTACTTCGGTAAACATGCCCCATAGAAAAAACATTAAGGTTAGTTAAAATCACGAGTATGTGTTGATTATCACACTACAAAAAAATTTATTTGCAAGATTGTTGCAAGAGAAATTAATGTGATTAATATGAACCATTTCCATACTTTTAGATAGCAGAAATGTTTTTATATAGATTATTGGTGATACTATTAAATGAAGTAATATAAAAAATAGGTTTGCACTATAATAACACCTCCAGTAGGCATGTAGAGAAAATATTTTATTTTCATTTTCTAGAAATTTGTATTTTTCTTGTCTTGATTATATTGGAATTTAATCCTGTTGGAAATATATGTTTGGTTGTCTATTGTCATTGATGTCAAACTCTGTGTGGTTCGAAGGTGTCAGAGGAATTTTCTCTTACATTTGTGTCCAAAAGTATTTACTGTTGATATGTTTAGGTATATCTGTTGATCCAGAAAGAAGTAAGGATGTGTGTTGAACATGTTAGTTCTTCAGAGATATTTTCTTTGGTCTATAATTCATTGGTTTATTCCGAATGTCAGTAGTTCAATAACAAATTTATGCAGTTGAATATGAAAGTTATTAAGTCATGTTTTCCATAAGGTTTCTCTTCCAAAAATATCAGTTAAAGATATGCAGATGTGATTTGAATTATTTCCACGATTTGGTCTTGGTTGTGGTGTTTCTTGGTGATCTAGAAATGGATCCTAGTGATCTGAAAATAGTATCTTCAAGTGTTGCAGTTATTACCAGTTTATGGTCTTGTTCAAAAATGTGTTATGGTGGCTTCTTACATGGACTATTGGCAAGTGATATTGTTTCTGACATCGTGTGTGGATCTCACCATAGAGTTGGAGGTCGAGACACAGTTAGCAGTTAGGTGGTTCTTTGGTCAGTGTGCTACCACAAGTTTGAGATGACTATGGTAGTTTTTCTAATAATTACAGATTTGGTAATGGGCTACGTGTAACATGTTCATGGTCCCTCTCTCTCCTTGAGTGGATTATGTTTCATGTTTTTGGTCTGGGTATTGCATTTAATGTCTATCTTTTATTGAAATGGGTTTGTGTTATGTGTGACCTACATATTTTATGTTTATCTCTTATCTGGTTGGGTCCATGTTAGGTGTATTCTATGTTTTTGTTTGGATTCTTCTAGCATGGGACCTTATTGTAATTTTTTGTTTCCATGGTCAACTTGTAACCTAATTATAATATACTTTTGGCATGGTTGACCTTGTTGTAATCTCCAATGCTCTATCTTGTATATAAGCACAATTTGCACTTTGAAAAAATGTAAGAAAGTGAGGGTGAGTTTTGGGCAAACATGTGAAGATCTATTTGCAGGGTTTGGTTTATGAGGCTTCTATTTTTTTTTTATGGTAGAGAAGAAAAGCCAGTAATTGTGTGCTTCTAAGGTTGACAGTGTTGTGCAGATCAGCTGCACTATCAGGAGAATTTCTCTTTATCTATTGTGAACATTTGTATGTACACTACCCCTAGGACAGTAAATCTTGGGTGCGCCAATTTTTTGCAGTATCTTGATAATTTGGAAGTGAGCAACTATTTGCAAGTCCAAAGTAGTGAGCTCCTTTCTGTATTCATTGTTGTATTGGTAGTGAGCCTCTGGTGGCAAGTATGGAGTCGTGAGCTCCTATGATCTTTTGTAATCAAACTATATACATTAGTGAATTTTCTTTGTGGGCAAGTGCTCACCGTGGTTTTTCCCAGTTAGGATTTTCCACGTATAAAGTCTTGGTGTTCATGTGCTTTTGGT
The DNA here is from genome assembly GCA_018584345.1 of Thuja plicata. NCBI lineage: Eukaryota > Viridiplantae > Streptophyta > Pinopsida > Cupressales > Cupressaceae > Thuja > Thuja plicata. The sequence goes on from MU223753.1 coordinate 1,361,951, forward strand.
TTTGTTCATTACTTTCTTAATGTTTTAATGTGGTTAATATTGAAGTTAGTTGTTTACTCAAGTAAGACTTTGGTTTATGTTGATTCACCCCCTCCCTCTCAACATTTGGAGTGTGTTCAACAAAACCATCTCATTAGCTTCATAAAATTATACATGTAGAGTACAATATAGGTCACTACTCATAATTTGTTGGGTTATCTATCAAAACTATTTTATGATAACATAAATGCTTTATTGTAAAAGCTTTATTTGATCAATAAAATGTAATTTTCCTATGTAAAGCCAAATTCTACAACCTTTTATATTATCCTCTATACTTGTGCCATAGTGGGAGCTTTTGAATATGGTATGGGCATCCATCAAAGAATAATTGAAACATAATTTTGCTAGATATTATAGTTGGAAATGTGCCACATGGAATGCACCTTCCAACTAAGTTGTAAAGAGTTGGTTGTTTTTGATATTATCAATCAAACCTATTATATCAATTAATAGAAGTAATTTTCCTTTGTGTTGAATGAAACTAGCAAATTGAACAAAAATGACTCATTCTGGCGTGCTCAACAATATTAGCAAAATGATGGACATAATTTACAAACACTATGTTTTGTTTGCTAGCCAAAATATATGGCATAACTTGGGCTATGATTTAGTTCATAGTCATTGTATTATCATTATAAAAATTCTCCCTTGGAATACAATATCTTAATGTATATTACTCAGCGTAATGTTGACATTTCCTCAATTTGAAAAAAGTCTAATTTTTGCCTTGTTATTATTTCTGATCAAATGCTCTGAACAAGCTTTTTTGTCAAACCAAAACTAGTAAATGGATATAACATAGATAAATTATGATAATACATTAAATATAACATTAAGGTATTAATTGGCGAACCAATTGAAATATCCTTTAGTAGTTTAAATAATTCTTTTGCAACGTGCCTTGGTTAATTATTATATTTTACAATTGAAAGAAAGAATAGAACCAACATTTAACTTACTCTACCCCTAAATTGGGTAAGGGTTATTTAATACTTTGAAAAGAGATTATAAGTTTGGGGAAGAAAATAATGCACCTTCCTAGAGGTCAGTTAAAACCTCAAGGGATACACGACTTCCTTGCACCACCTCGTGTTGCTAGCTAGGAGTGCTAGTGAGATCGAACATGAAGTTCAAAGAAGTTTCTTGATGCGATCCAAATGTTGGTTGATGTGATGGTCTAGTTGCTTATGTAAATATTAGGAAAATTGAGCCCTGAATAGATATTTATGTGTATGTGTTCGAGTGTGGCTAGATTGATTAAATGTGAATTACACAAATAGGAAAATTTTCCAAGATATTTTGATTACGGGAATCGAAAGGACTAATTGCAAGGATCAAAACCTGAGATCACTGTCTCAGACAAAAGCACGTCTCAAAGGAATTCAAAATGACTAATGGACACTAATGCCATGCGCTGGCATTTCACATAGACAAGGTACATACGGGTTCAATCAAAGTGGAATGACAAATGACATAATGTAAAACTTAAAGTTAATATGGTAAATATAAATGAAAAGAACTAGGATAAGAAACATAAAATATATCCTAAGTACACCAAATGAAGAAAATGACTAATTTAAAGTGTAAATTAATCATATTTTACCATTTATGATTAAATAGAACAAAAGAGAATGAAGCAAAGAGAAGAACATGGTTTTAAAAAACAATTTTTATGCCGATTTATTACATTTAAGAAACGGGTACACATTTTTAAACGTGTGCCCATTTTTTAAAATTCGAATTTACCAAACCACCATTTGCATTGGATTTCGGTTTGGGATAGGTTTGGTGGGACCAAG
>MU223753.1:1364259-1374685 GCA_018584345.1 Thuja plicata
GTTAGGTACCTTCCCCCAAAAGGATTTAGAAAAATTCATTTATTTACTTCAAAATAGGGTGGCCGTACACATGCGGGGTATGGTCCTGAAACAGGCATTTTGAAAAAGAGGTTTTTAAACATGCCTAATAAATATATTTTCTACTATGTGGGTATTTAAATAAATTACATATTTTAAAAATAGACTCTGAGCACTACATTTTCTAATAGTGGATTTTTTTGATATTCAATCTCTAAGTGCCTCAAATTTTGACATCAATTGATAGACAACTTGAAAATCAGGGAAAAGACTTCCACTTTTTGCCCAAAAAGTGGACTCAACTTCTTGCTGGCACCCTCTAATCATACCTTTTAAACACATGAATGTGCAATGAAAACTTGCACAAAAATAAAGAAGGAAAATGGTTGTGTCAGTAAAAGAGGCTTGCCTCAGTCAAACCCCCACTTTGGTGTTTCCACCTCCATAGACAACCATTAGACACAATGTGAAAATCAGTGAAAGATAACCAGAAAAGAGATAAACAATAACAATGTGCAAAAGAAATAAGATACGACGAATGCAATGCTTCAAAGATACAAAAGAAGGATAAAGAGACTAGCCTATGAGAAAGAGGATCCCAAATGTGTGGCGGGAAGTTGAGTGTGAAGGCTTGGATAGATTGACAATGGAGAACCTACAATAAAATAGTGTGTAGAGAAAGATAATGGCACAAGAATGGTGATATGAAGATATAGGAGAGTGTCAAGAAGTTTCAAAGAAGATTGTCCAATTGTTCAAGAGAGACTGAATCAAGATGTCGAGAGAGTTTTTGAAAGACACATATGGAATCAATGTAACCAAAGCCATCATTTTAGGTGTTGCATTAGAAGGGTGGTAAATTCATAACACTTCAACGACCATCTGCACATTTGTAGATTTATGGATGAGAGTGCACCACGCAGACGTCTCCGCGATGCGCACATGTTTGAAGACCGCCAGGGTTTTGTTGTGTGGGATTTGAGTTGGATGATGAGTTGGCATATGACAAGGATGGTGGATTTTTTGTGTCTTAGGGTAAAGCAGACAAAATGTGGAAATTACATTCTACATGGGGTGTAAAATTTATGCCATTATATTTTGCCCCCACTTTAGCGAGCATATTATCGTTAGAGAAGTGTGAAGCTAAAGTAAAGAATATTACCTGGCTTACCTGCGGGAATTATGTCACATGGTGTTGCCACAAGCTAGGAAGTCCTAATTTGACACTGCATTGGATCTAGCATACATGTTGCAATCAAGCATGATAGACGATGAAGACACCTATGATAAAAGATCATTGATAGTACGTCAATATGACTTGGCAAGCTGTGTTATGCCGAGCCATGTGATAAGATGGTTTTTGATAAGCTTTGACATGCATAGAGAATTATAGATAGGCATGTGATAGGGAGACTTTTTATGGCTCACCAACATGCGTAGCAATGAGCTAGATAGGCATGTGACAGGGTGGCTTAGACACAATGCACCAACATGCCTAGCATTGAGATAGATAGGCATGTGATAGGGTGGCTTAAGATCATTGCTAATACATGTAGCGTTAAGCTAGATAGGCATATGATAGGGGAAGAACGAGAGACAAAGTGATGGTGTGGCCCCCACGAAGGCAGATGATGCTAAATTATAAAAAAAATTGTGAGAAAAACTTGTGGTGTAGAGACATTGTTAGATAAAACAAGATCAAAGACATGAACATAAAACAACCCCCCCTTGGGATGGACTATGTTACTTAGAGGGGAGCATAGACCATTCCAAGGAAGAAAAATGATGAGGTAGAATGGAAACATATGAGATGTTGTCATGGAATGTTACTTCCTAACACATGTTTCCACAACATCTTGCACGAGGACAAGGAGATACAATGGATTTACATCAAAACCTAGAAGTGTAGACATATGTCTATTCTCAAGGGATATTTCATCTCCACCAACTTGATCTTTGATCTGAAGAAGGGCACATGAAGACAAAATAAAATAAAAATATTTGGGTCAACATGGAAGGGATGCCTAAATGCCCCAACACTTTGCATCATCCTCAAATGTCAAAATTCAAGGTCACGATAGATAGAAGAAATAGATAACATATAGAAGAAGTGTACAAAAGAAAAACCCCCATTTTCTGGTACCAACAAAGTACAAGGGTCCTCCAGAAGGGGAAAAAATAAAAAGATAAGTACCGGGGAACACATACAAGCATGCTCTAATCTACAGATGTAGGAACGGATGCGACCATCACAAGTTGTCCATCAATAGCTCGTCTTCCTCCCAATCTTGATCATATGGGGAGGGAGGTCTACCTTGAAATGGTATGGTTGCTAAGGCGGTCTTAGGCTCCTCACCAGAATTTAGGGCCAAAGATACAACACTTGAAATTTCCTCATACAAGAGCTCCACAATGGCGAGTGAGAGGGATCATGTGAAGGTTGTTTTCAATGTTGGAATCTCCAATAGTGAATAAAAAATACAAGCATCAGTGCTTTCTGGGATCCACATGGAGGTGCAGATGAATAAGAAACCCTTCCAATATCTACAAAAGGGGAGGAGAAAAACTTAGGAGAAGTTGGAGTTGTCTCCACTGTAAGAAATGAAATAGAAAGAGGGTTTGTTAGAGCATACTTGCGATGTCAAAACTCCAGTATTGGTCCCTACTCGAAATTACATTTGAAGGATAGAGGTGAGGTCCTCCGATCCACTATGGATAACTTCAGGATGTTCAGGAAGCTGGCATAGAGATGAGGAGATGGAGCAGAGACAGGCTGAGTGGGAATGACTGCACTAGAGAAAACTTGTGTGTGCAACATGATCATGGGATTATAAAATGGAGGAATTTTAGGTAGCGAGGTGATCATCAACGGTTCCTGTGATGGAGAGATAAAATCTTGGACCGGATTAGCATGAGGCCCAATGGTCACTCCTGGTGCAGGTAAAGCGTGACAAAGGTGATAGAGGGATGAGGGGTTGTATAAGCAAGAGCAGAGCTAGAGGAAAATGTAGAGGATATGGACACGGGATAAAAGGATGTATTATCCACCCTCATAGAAGCCTCATGATTTAAGGGCCTCATTAGTTAAGGCCCTCTCACATTGATGATTCTTACGCTCGCGCACAAGCTAGTTCTGACATAGATTCGGGCCCGACTGAGAAGGTTGTAGGGGAGAAATGTCATCTTGCTCCATAGGAGAGGTTGAAGGTGTCATAGAGGACTTAAAGAGGGCTCAACTGATGGAGTAGGAGGTGAGGCTGACACAAGGGGCACTAGAGGCTCATTGGTCGATGACCTTATCCTTTTTTCACTATGGGCAGCTGGGGGAACAAGAGATGCACTTAGAGGCAGGGTGGTAGGTGCCAAAGGAGAACGTACAATCTTGTGAGCCTTCCTACCCTGATTGTGAATAGTAGGGTGAGGAATGTTCAGGATGATGGGAATGGTGAGAGGCAGACTCACCTTAGGCTTAGGTAGCATGGTTGTCTTTCCTTTGTCCACATGGGAGGTGGGTGCAGGAACAAAAGATACCACTAAAAGTTGTGTAGCCTTCGGTGGGCAAGGGAAAAAATCAGTATAGATCTGCAATTTTCTATTCGTTTTATCAACATAATTGTTTTCTTTAGGATTCCTTTCATTCACCTTGATTGTGCCTCTATCGATATGATCTTTCACTAGATCATAGCTCGACATGCACAAATGTCAATATCATGACCATGCACACGATGGTAATGATAGAATTTTGAATTTTCTTACCATTAGAGATAGGGAAGATTACCAGGAAGGAGTATGATCTCTGGAAGAGTCACCAAATTGACCTTGAGTAACTTTTGCAAGACACTGGCATATGAATCTGTGATTCTAGTGAACATTTGATTCCTTTGAGAGTCTATTGTGAAATAACTTCTCTTAGAATTGGGTTGTGGTAGTTCCATAACACTGGCCACAACCTTGTTATTCTGGGATCCTCGAGAGATAGAAGCCCCTCATAAGCACTCAAGGAAGAGTTCCCCAACTGAGCTATGGTATGCTAATAATTTTTCAAAGCACTGAAAAGGCAAGTGAAGTTTTGATATCTATTCAAGGAAATTTTTTCCCTTAGAGTAGGCTGCAAGTTGCTGATGAACATCCTCTGGAGATCGGTATCAAGTATGGCGTAAGGTACTCTCATAGAGATGGACTAATATCTTGAAATGAAGTTTGTCACCTTCTCAATTGGATTTTTTTGAACTATACAAGGTTAGCTATAGTGACCTTGCTCCTAATTTTATCCTAGAACTGAGTGATGAAGGCGTGCATCAAATGATCAAAGGTCATGATAGAATAGTCAGGAAGGGAACTGTACCAATCCATGAAAGTTCCTTTCAAAGATCTAGATAAAATCTTGAGCAACACATAATCCATAGTGTTATAATCGTTGTACTATGCCTGAAAGGAATCAATGTGGATATGGGGATCTCCATCACCACTATACCTTTCAAACTTGAGGGATTCATTCCTAGTGGCAGAAGAGTACTCAACACCTGCATAGTCAATGGACTATGATGATAGAAAGGAGTTAAAGAACTCTGGTTGGTCGCAGTCGACATGTTGGCTACTTTTTGTTGCATCCAACCCATACTTTTCAATATGGTGTTTAGTAATGGATTTATAGATGGAGGAGGAGGAGGGGGATTGACTCCACCTCTAGGTGGGGTAGATGATCCATGTGTAGTTCCTCCTCCACGACTTCCAGATTTAGCATCATCATTTTGTGAACCAAAACCAAATGCATTCATGTTTATTGTGATACTGGGACTAGTAATACCACTTCCAGGGGAAGTGGTGGTGGTAGCTTCTACCATGTGTACAGATGACCTAGACATGGTAAGATAGATTTGTTCCCCATTATGGCCTTATTGAATCCCTTGTGGTCTGGGAGGAAGGAGAGGTATATTTTCCTCTACTATCTCTCCTAGCACTATGAGTAATTCAAGACATTCTTTATCTGCAACCAATAGTTCTCTTAAGTTATAGATGAAATCTCTAGCTTTAGGACGAGCGCATTTTAACTTAAGGAAGTTTTCAAAAAAATTCAGATTTTCCTCCAAGGATTGGATCTTACCAAATTCAATCGTGAGAGCTGAATCATGATCCACTATAGGAGGGGATTCTGGGGGAGAACTATTAGGCATTGTATGATGAGATCCAAAATTTGGAGAGGTAGTGAGTGCAAGGATCGATCGTGAGAAGGATTGTGATCCACTCAGATCATCCACATCCATGTTGTCGGTAAACAAGAGTCCTGGCCTAGCCGGACTGTACCGATCAGGAGGGAACCACACCTTGCAAACCTTCGCAAAACAACTCATGTCACAGTCTGAGTTGTAACTTGATCATAGAGCTTCACCACATCCATATTTTTCTCAAAGGAGCGGTTCACGTTGGGTTCACCAAAATGTGGGGAAGAAAATAATGCACCTACCTAGAGGCTGGTTAAAACCTCAAGGGATGCACCACCTCGTGTTGCTAGTTAGGAGTGCTAGGAAGATTAGACACAAAGTTCAAAGAAGTTTCTTGATGCAATTCAAATGTTGGTTGATGTGAAGATCTAGATTCTTAAGTAAAGCTTAGGTAAATTGAGCCCTGATTAGATATTTATGTGTATGTATCTGAGTATGTCTAGATTGATTAAATGTGAATTAAGAAAAAATGTAGATTGCCCAATATATTATGATTACGAGAATCTAAAGGACTAACTGCAAGGATCAAAACTTGAATTATGTGAGCTCACTATCTCAGACAGAAGCGCGACCCAGAGGACTTCAAGGTGACTAATGGATACCAATGCAATGTGCTGGCTTCTTTTACAGACAAGGTACAAATAGGTTAAATCAAAGTGGAATGACAAATGACAGAATATAAAACTTATGATAATATGATAAATATAAATGAACATAACGCTGATAAGAAAGATAAAATCTATCCTAAGTGCACCAAACAAGTAAATGACTGGTTTGAAATGCAAAGTAATCAGATTTTACATTTTATGATTAAATAGAACAAAAGAGAATGAAACGAAGAGAAAGAACCTAGTTCAATGATTGATAATGTGTTCCAATCATAGCTTTCAAACCCACAAACTCGCAATGAAAACCTGAATGAACAAAAAGAAGGAAAATGGTCATGGCCATAAAAGAGGCTTGCCTTAGACAAACCCTCGCTTTTGTGTTTCTACCTCCATGGACAGTCCTTAGACGCTATGCAAAAATCGGTGATAGATAACCAAAAAAGAGATAAACAATAACAATGTGTAAAAGAAATGAGATAAGACGAATGCAATGCTTCAAATACACAAAAGAACGATGAAGAGACTCCCCTATGAGAAAGAGGATCCCAAATGCATGGCGTGAAGATGAGTGTGAAGGGTTGGATAGCTTGACATTGGAGAACTTGCAATAAAATGACGTGTAGAGAAAGATAATGACACAAGAATGGTGATATGAAGCTATGAGAGAGTGTCAAGAAGCTAAAGAAGATTGTCCAAATGTTCACAAGATACTGAATGAAGATGCCAAGAGGGTTTTTGAAAGATCTGGATGGAATATGTGTATCCAAAGCCATCATTTTGGACGTTACATTCGTAGGGTGGTAGATTCATAATGCTCGAACAACCCTCTGCACGTTTACAGATTCACGGATGAGAGAGTGCCTCGCGGACGTCTTTGTGGCATGCATATGTCCAAAAAACACCAGGGTTTTGTTGTGTAGAATCTGAGCTGGATGATGAGTTGGCACGTGACAAGGATGGCAATTTTTTTGTGTTTTAAGCTAAAGGGAATGAAATGCGAAAGTGGCAGTTTACATGGGGTGTAAAATTTACGCCATTACAGTAAGATAGGGCAACATCAATGTAACACCAAAAATGTATAATTTCTTGTTATTATTAATTAATTGAAAACTAGAATAAAATAAATATTTCCATTTTTAATTTATTAATAATTAACAATCTTGTCCCACATATTGAAGAAAGTTTTCATTGAAGTCAATATTGAAGCCCAGGCCCTTAGGAGGTAGATCTTAAATCACCGTGATAAGTTAAAATATCCACATCCATGAATCTAGAGAAAGTAAATCCAACCCTAAATTGGGTTAGGGGTAAAAAGTTGTTAGTCAAGTGAATGTAGTATAATGCTTCAATTAAAGCATAATTATTTTTCATGAAATTTAGGCATTTGTTTAACAATCTTTTCCTGTCTAGCAAAGGAAGTTTGCATTATAGTCAACATTGACATCTCGGGTTTCTTAAGGTAGATCTTGAATCATCGTGTAAAGTAAAATATTGACATACATCCAAACTCAACATGTTAACTTCCTTCTAAAAAAATTTAAAAATTCTTCTATCAATAATTTTCTCAAACACATTGTATGCCTTAATAAATTCTCTTTGACAAGTTTTGACAAGTTAGAAAAATATTAATGATCAGATACAAAGTAAATAAATCATTTCTCTTAATATTTAATAGCAACATATTACTTCTCCTAAAAAGGAAAGCTAAATATGATGAAGGTTAAATGTAGAAACTACACTAATAATGAGCATAGTGTTTTCTCTTAGTCAAATAGTTTCAAATATTGAAAAAAAATACAACATATTTTCACAACAATGTTCTTGGTGGGATAAATATGCTCCACTTACAATTGCGTCAGCTGGTCCAAAAATTGTCATAGCACCTCCAACTCTTGCTACGCCAATTGCAGGTTGGACTACAAACTTTGTAAACCCTACTTTTAAAGATCCATTTGCAAAGAAAAGCATCTATAAAAAAAATTAAAAGTCATTTGAAACCAAGATATTAGAAAGAGAATACTGAGAGATATTACCATTCTCAAACAAAACAATCGTTGATGGGAGACATCTATGCAACCATCAAAATCCAAAATCTTATCAAAGGAGGACTTCATTTTTTTTAAAACTCTCCTTGGTAATATCGAGGGTTCTAATGGGTAGATTACAGGCATTGGCTCATTGATAAACACAAAAGAACACTATTAAAATTTTGGAAAAAAAACATAATAGAATTATAGAGATAAACCATTTAAACTTTAATATTAACCCAATATATTCCTTAGCACATATTCATATTCACTATTAAATATTCAACATACATTTATTACAATAAAAAATAAATTTAACGCTAAAGTTGAATAGATTCAGCTAGACACATTAGGGGAGAGGACCCAGTACTTGAACACGTTCCAATGGTTGTGATAGGAGTTGTTAACTTGATACCCACACTTGTTGATTTAATATCCAACTTTTTTGACAGCATTGTATCAATAATTGTGACTTTAAAGTTGTTTTTGCTAATGATGACTACCCATAATTGAATGAAATGTGTCCCTTATTCTAAAAAGCAACCAATTGTGTGATGCCACATCAGTTGCACAACTATGGGGGCCCCTAATACACTATGATTAGTCTCACTTTTTTTTGGGCTGTTTTGGACACCTTAGCAAAAAGCATGCTGATGTGGCATCATATTTGATGACGTGGCCCTGAAACCTTAGTTATAAGCAGGGGACTTGCCAAGTAAGCTACTATAAAAAAATGAGAGCGATTTGAACTTTCCACGTAGGATTTTGAGAAGCGCAAAGTTAGGGTGCTCAACTACGGGGTCCTCTCCCCTAGTTATATAAGCCCAGTCCCCTTCTCCGTCTACAAGTAAGGTTTTGAATTCTAAAGAGAAACTACCTCACCATTCCAAACTATACACAACTACTTTAGTGTCGTTCATAATTTTGGATTGGATGAGTTTATTCCCGATGCCTATTTTTGTCTGCCACGAGGGCAACAACTTTTTGAATGTCATATGTATGGTATTTTGGTTGTTTAAAGAAGTAAATGTGATATAGAATATGTTTAATGAAATAAATTCAAGTTGATATGATCTATTTATTTTTCTATGAATCAATCAATACAAGTCTTACTCTAAGGGCTCGTTTGTTTCGCGAAATTAGACTGGAATTGGCATTATCTAATTCCAGATAATTCCAATTCCATGTTTGTGTCTATCTCACAAAATTGGAATTGGAATATTCAAATTCCAATTTTGCCCCAAAATGGGAATATGCATCTTCCACCCAAATAGGTCCAATTCCAATTTTTATAAAACCAAATTTAAGCTTTACACATGTGTGTATATGTATATGTATGTGTGTATATATATATACATGTGTGTATATACACATGTGTGTGTATACACACACATGTGTGTATATACCTACATGCGTGTATATATGAGTGTGTATATATATGTGTGTGTGTATATATACACAAATGTGTGTATGTGTATATACACACATGTGTGTATGTATATACATGTATATGTGTATATACATGTGTATGTATATATACCCACACATGTGTGTATATATATAAATGTGTGTATATGTGTGTGTATACACACATGTGTACACATACACATGTGTGTATGTATACACATGTGTGTTCATGTGTGTATATACACATATGTATACACATATACATACATGTGTATATACACACACATGTATGTGTATATATACACACATATACACACCGTATTTAAAAAATTAAGGAATAAACAATTAAAGTTTCTTATGCATCTTCTCAGTCATCTTCCGAGTGAACCAAATGGGTCCAACCCATATTCTAGAATTCATTTTCAAAATAGCAGAATTCCAGAGTTTAGTTGAATTCCCGAATTGGCAATTCCAGTAAACACAAATTCTGCGAAACAAACGGGCTAGTAAAGCCAATGTTGGTTTGCTTTGGTAAGTAGTAATCAATTCCAAACATTATTTTCTTGTCTCAATGAAATAAGAAACCATAAATGGTAGATAAACCTCAATGTGTGGGGTTGTGGCTTACTCACAATTCAAACCACAAAGTTTTACTGATTTAATAAACAACTACTTAAAACATTTTTGAGATTAATATGTTTGTGGGTGAAAGAGGAATTTAAAATTCAATGGTGTTCTTAATTATTTAAATTTTAAGTGCGTTTGATTTTGGAAAATTTGTATGGTTAGCATAGCGATTCCCAAGCACCTTCAGAAAGCAAACAAAATTATGCATGAAAGATCACCCTCACCTCTGCCAATCATGTTATGGAAGCTGTAAATCCAAGATACTTAGAAACTGGCAGCATAGTATACCTATTATAAGAAACACCAAAAATTAGAACCATTTGCTACCTGCTAGCAAGATCTACCATAATCTGTATACTTTATTTACATCTCTACAACCAGTTGTACTTCACAGCTTCCACGCTAAGCTAAACTAGATTACCATTAGTCAAGCTAGTGAAAATTGTATTATAATTTTGATAATAGTACATAATTTACTTGAGGTAAACCTTCAGTTATGGATTATATTCTATAAATA
>MU223753.1:1392141-1416264 GCA_018584345.1 Thuja plicata
TATAAAACCATAAATTCTTACACCAAATAAAATAAATAGAATCTTAAGAGCAGAACAGTAAGAACAATGTAACTCTCGCTACTTCTCCAGTCAGAACAATGTTCTTGTCATCTCCATCAATGTCTAATAGTTAGGATTGCAAAAGAATTCTAGAACTGAAGCCCTAGCATACACTGTAAAAGCATTTGAAACAAGCCACCGAGAAATGCATAAAAGTCCACAAACGACACTTAAAGCATTTGAAACAAGCCACCAAGAAATGCATAAAATAACCCATTCACCCTCATACAACAGACATTCGCATAAAATAAAATGGAGAGAAGACCAACCTCTGGTTAACGACTGCGAAAACGACTGCGAACAGTGATTTGCAAGCACGGTGATCTCACACACGCGGATCTCACGAAAACCTGTCTCAAAAAAACCCTATTTACAAACGCCCAGACCCGATGACATATAAATTGCTATCTAATTTCGAATTTGAGAATAGAGTTATTCGAGAATAAAAATAATTCCAATTTTTTTTGGAATTAATTTATTCATGCATAAGCCTCGAAACGGGAATTAAATTTCCTATTCGAGAATTAGAAAAACTGCGCCAAACAAAGAATTATTTTATTCAGGCATTATTGGCTGCCTATTCAGGGTTAATTCCAGGCGCCAAACAGGCCCTTAATGATTTATTATTCTTTAGGGTTCATCCTTCCACTAAGGCAAGAGCTTTGGTTCAGTAGAGTAAACCGAAAATGGAATGGATCAAAGATCAATTTTGAGGGGGCGTCAAAGGAAAACCTGGGTCCTTTGAGCGTTGGGTGTGTCGCACGCGATGTAACTGGTAATATTCTTGCGATAGAGACAAAGAAGTTGGCCGAAGGAAAAAATAGTGAAGCGGAGATGCACGCGGCATTTCTTGCAGTTAACCTGACAACTAAATAACATATGGAACGATTGCACCTAGAAGTGGACTCATAGGTCATAGTCAATGTGATTGCCAATGGGAAAGCTCAAGTTTGGAAACTTGACAAAGTCATCAACATTATTCGAAATAAATTGGGTGCCTTTAGAAATTTCAAAATTTCCCACATTTATAAAGTGGGCAATGCATTAGTAGAGTCACTTTCCAAACTAGCAGTGAATTTTGTCAAGCGGTTTTGTTCAAAGTTGGTTGAAATTTGGTGAGTTGGAAGTAGGGTGGTGGATAACATCAACGATATTTATCAATGGCAAGGTTGGCGCAAGAAGGGGGCAATCAACTGACATTGCACACGAACCAGTACTCCGCATTGAATGCTGGGTGATTTTTTTTTTATGCAAATTCATTTGTTTATCAAGTTCGAGGTGTACATTCTTGTTGTCTTTGCCGAGATCGCACAAGTGTATGCCAAGTATAAGTGGCGGTTGGTGAGACGAAAGCAAGCTTCTCTTTCAAGGCTTTGAAGTAGAAAATGGCTTTCTGGGGACCTGTTTTGGAAGAACGTTTTTTCCACAAGGGATCACTTCTTCCTCCACAAGGGATCCCTTCTTCCTCATACTGGTTCGAGCTTTTTTGGGGATTGACTTTTTCGTGTCAAAATTCTGTTTCTGCACAAACACGAACATCTCTTCCCTGTTTTGTGCATGGGGTCTTTATTTCAGTCCGTGGGCGGAGGTGAAAAGGGTGGTGGAGATGTGTGTTCGACCGGAGTGGCGTGTAGGGCCAGAGAGGAGATTTTGTCCTACACTGTTCTTGGACGAGGGCTTGTTGCTGCTCATGACGACTGGATTGACTTTATGGGGGTGCCACATTATTTGCACTTGTTTCTTCCTCACAGAGCACTCGACAACATTCCAGAGTGGAAGGCGGAGACCCAAAAGTAATAGGCACATATTGTGGACTACATTCACAACTGAGAATTAATCATTGTTGTGGGCATACCCAGGGAAAAAATGAACCGAGACCTCTTTTGGTTCGGGTTGGTTGGGGCATGGTCAGAAATGCAAGAGCAGAGGAGGGAAAATGGTCATGGTTTTCATAGGCGGGGGTGTGGTATGGTTCGTGGGCATGGTATGGCTCATGGACGAGGTTGTGGACGAGGTCGTGGATGCAGGCTCTGAGCTAGGGTGGTTCAGTACCCCCTTCTGTTGGTTTCCACTTGTCTCACAGGTTCAGTTTGTTTTTTGTATATGGAAATGCCTTAAACGTTGTTTTTTAACTGGCACCAAAAGCCAACATGTATAGGCAAGTATTTTTGGACTGTAATTTTGGACAGTGTGTATATCTATTAGGTAGTTTGTATGTATCTAGGGTTGGATGTGCATAAAGATTGCACCACTGTAAATTTTGGTACTAGGAGGACTGATGTGAGTAGCACTCTATAGGTTTCTTTCAATACTATAAACTTCACTTTACTTTATATTAATAAAAATACATAATTTACCCACCCCCCCCCAAAAAATAATGATTCGTGACTTGTAAGTTGAAGTCTTAACATTGAATTAGAATCATTTTCAATAGAAACATGAAGTGGATGTGAATGTGTGATCTACATGATAAAGGGGGTTCAATTGAAAGGACATGACTAATCTCCACACAAAACACTCCATACAGTTTCTAAAATTCTCAAAACACAACAAATTTTCACAAAAATTTTGGCAGTGAAATCTTCATGATTTGCATCCCCATTGTTGTCAAACCACAAAAAATAAAATTAAAAAGACATTGTGTTTTGCGAATTTGGAGTTTTTTTAGAGTTTCATATTGTGTAGAGATAAGTCACTATCCAATTAAATGCCCTTCATTATACAAAGACAAAAGTTATCTTTGGTTCACCTGAAGTTTAGTCAAATCTAATTTTGATTGAGCTAGGTTGAACCAAACCTAACATATGTGATTATTTTTTCACTCTCAATTCATTTCTATTAGATTAAGAGCCAAAATTATTTTTGTCATAATTAAATGATGAGTTTTACCAATATTAATTTAAATATTTTTGTCGTAATTAAATGATGAATTTTACCAATATAAATATAAATTTAAAAAAGAAAAAAAAGATTGGATTTAACTTCATTTAGCCTACATAATTAAATGATGAGTTTTACCAATATAAATTATTTACCAATATAAATTTAAATAAGAAAAAAAGATTGAATTTAACTTCATTTATTCCATGTCCCAAAAAAATGGGATAAGAAATAAGCAACATGAGACATAAACACACGTTATTAATTTAATCATTATAAGTCATGTGAACAATTATTTCCTTATGGGGGAATCTCAACATGTTGGCGCCTAATCTTAAAATTTGGATACATTCTAATAAATTAGATATATTGTAATAAAAGAAAAAACGTGAGACATGTGGGACTATTAGTAGTCTCCACGTGAAATCTTAATAATTATCCCCCATTAAATACCTGCCATTGCAATTCCATGAAACTCACAAATTCATAACTCTTTCTTGAGTTTTATGACAATATCGTAATCAAAGCTTTAATCTCCTTGTCTAATAATCCTCATGGACGGTGCAGGCGTGAGATTGGATCAGAAATTGACCATAATTCTGACCCGTCCTTTGCAGCCACAGCATTGCAAACTTTGCTCTTCCGATGTGCAGATGTTGTGCTGCAATTGCATACAAAAGTGTCTTCTTTATTCCATGGAAACCATCTTATGTGATTTTCAGTCCCTGGTGGATTTGTTGAAGAAGAGCCTCTCGCAAACTCTGGTTTATTTCTATCTGTTGGCCAGAAGATTGGCTATAACGCTGGAGGGCGTGGTTTATATCAACTGTAATGACGACGGAGCGGAATTTGTTGAAGCACAGGCGCCAGAGATTGGCCTTGCACAACTCATGGCAGATAACGTTGGTCATGTTGTTCGCCAGCTCTTTCATTTGAATTGAGCTCTCAATATGGATGGCTCTGTTCTCCCACTCTTAGTGGTTCAGGTATAATATGTTTGCTTTGATTAAAGATAGTAATTTTTTACAATTTTTAGCATTTATGTTGTTTTTCGTATATCTCAGTTGGTCTAGTGGTGGAGAATTCCTTTCAATGTTTCATCATGTGATCCATCATCATGTTTGTTTTGTCTTTTTAATTGTTTATCATGTGATGTATAAACCAAACCATATCTCTAACCCTAATCCTTACTCTATTATTACCATAACCATGACCTAAACCTTAGTCCTAACTATAATCCTAACCTTAACCTTGACCCTAAACTTAATGTAATCCTAATCTTGATGGTAACACTAATCCTAATAGTAACTCTTATATGAGCCCTAACCATACCCTTATTTTATTTCTAAGGGTGGGGTCTCATAGATGAGGGCTTCCTAAAACATAGAGAGCTACTTAGATTTTTAGGAATATTTTAAAGTTGTAGGTCTCATGATTCTTGTAGTCAAATTCGGCTTAAAAGTTTAAACTCCAAAATTTAAGGAAACTAGTGGTCTCATGAATACAATACCTTTGTCTTCTATACTTTGCGCAACCATTAAAAAAAGTCAGAAAAAACATTTTCTTTCCCAAATTATTTTTAATGAAAATCTAAACATTCATAAGTTGGTAGGGCTCTAGCCTCACAATTCCAAATAATCTAATAGCAAAACAAAAAATCTTCATGGAACCTCCTCTTCTTCATAAAGTAGAAGCTTAAGCCCCCATGTGACTCCACATTAATCATATCTCTAACTGTAATTTTAACCTTAACCCTAACTCTAATTATAACCCTAACCCTGATCATGACTCTAACTATGACCTAAACTCTAACTTCAACCATAATCTTAACCCTCGCATTGACCCAAAAATACAACTCTAGTCATAATCCTTATCTAAATCCTAACATAACTCTTAACCTATTTTTAATCTTACCTCTAATTACAATCTTAACCCTAATCCTAACCCTAAACCTAAACCTAACCTTTACCTAAACTTAAATGTGATCCTAATACTAACCCTAATGTAACTTTGAACCCTAAAAGAACCCTTATTCTACCTCAAATCCTATTCCTACCCAACCTTAACTAAATTTCTAACCCTAACCTTGACTAAATATAACATAGATATATTGAAGTATCAATCTTGAAATTCTTATGTATATATATTTTTTATTCACAGGCAACAAAGCTGAAAGACGACCTCGCTTTGGGATTCACGGTAAACCACTCAATCATAGACGGAACTTCACTGTGGCATTTCATCAACAGTTTTGCCCAGCTATGCTGATACCCATCATCAAACATCGCCCTGCCGCCTCTCCATACCCGTTCTTTTGGCACACCTCATCCCATAAACCTAAACCTAAACCACCATAAAACCACAAAGCTCTCAAATTTCCCCCTTTCCCAACTCCACCATAAAACACATATGGATCGCCATTGCACGAACTCGAGGGCTTTCACCCACAGAAGAAACCACCTTCAAACTTCCAGTGAATTGCCAGCCCAGAATGGTTCCTCCATTACCATCTTCTTACTTCGGCAAGGCAGTCCAAATGGTGGGCGCCTCCATTGAAGCTGGAGAGCTTCTAAGCAGGGGCATGGTTCATGCAACAGATTTACTGCACCACATCATTTTAGGGCACCAAGATGCAAACATTAGAGCCCAATTGGGAAAAACCCTACCTCTTATTGAAGTGGACAAGTTTATCCCCAAAAATTGTGTTTTCATTGGGAGTTCCTCTAGATTTCCAATGTATGAAAATGATTTTGGATGGGGTAAACCAATTGGGGGGAGAAGTGGATGGGCAAATAAGTTCGATGGAAACATGACTGCTTATCGTGGCCGTGAGGGGGATGGAATTGTTGATATTGAGATTTGTCTCCTTCCCCAAACCATGAGCACTTTGGAGTCTGAACCAGATTTTCTTTTCCCATGCTCTCATTGATTGTCCTAGGTTTTTTGGACTTGATAGTGGTGAAAGCTAAGCTTCATATGGTACTTTTGTCACATCATTAAGCAAGTGTTTCATATCACATGAATTAGTGGGGCTGGATTATTAGTTCTTTTACAATGGTAAGTTAATAAATATGAGGCGTAATAGTTAGAAGCACCATTGTGTAATGTGAGTCATAATAGTTGGACTTACACTTAGAAGTACTCGGAAGTATTTTGTCTAATGTGGGTCATAATAGTTGGAATCAATATTGTCTAATGTGATTTACAATAATTGGAAGCATTATAGCTTATCCAATATAGTTGATAAACATGTTTATATAATATAGGTCATGAGTTCTAATCACTGTGATTTACATAATCATGTATTGTATTTCTCAACACACTTAAATAATATTCAAATATTAAAAAAAATGTTGATTACTAAGTACTTGGTGTATTTTTCAAGGGAACTAGAAAATTTTCAATCTTCATGAAAGTGTAGTTGGAAGTATTTTGTCTAATTTGGTTTGTAATAGTTGGAAGCATTGGTTGTCTAATGTGGGTCATAATAATCAGAATTATTTTGACTAATGTGGGTCATAATAGTTGGAATTAGTATTGTCTAATGTGGGTTATAATAATTGGAAGCATTATAGCTTAAGCAACATAGTTAGTTGATACATGCGTTAATATAATATAGGTTATAGGTTCTAATCATGCCATTTTACATAATCATGTAGTGTATTTCTCAATACACTTGAATAGTATTCAAGTATTGAAGAAAGTGTTGATTATTAATCACGTAATGAATTTTTCAAAAAACCTTAAAAATGTATTTTGTCTAATGTGGGTCACATTAGTTGGAGGAAGTATTGTCTATTGTAAGTTATAATAATTGGAAGCATTATAGCTTATGCAACATAGTTAGTTGATACGTACGTTAATATAATATAGGTCATGGGTTCCTAATCATGACAATTTACATAATCATGTAGTGTATTTCTCAACACACAAAAATAATATTCAAGTATTGAAGAAAGTGTTGATTATTAATCACGTAGTGTCTTTTTCAACACACCTAAAAAAATGTGTCTTGATGAAAGTTATATTTTAGAAGATCATGATAGGTAGGCATTTGTATGGCCATGCATGGAAAATAAATGTCTTAGGCAAATATGGAGTAAAAGATAATCATATGCATTAGGTTTGGCTCAACATACCTCAATTAAAATTAGATTTGACTAAACATCACATTTATGAAAGATAAATTTTGTGTTTGTGTAGTGAATGTTATTTCAGTTGAACCCCCTTTACCATGTAGATCACATATTTACATACGATTCATATTTCTATTGAAAGTAATTCTAATTGAGCATTAAGGCTTCAACTTGCAAGTCACAAATCATAAATTTCAAACAATTAATAGAATATAAATTATGATGTTTGCCTTCCAAAAAATGAAAAACAAATTATATTAGCTTCACTCAAACTTCCTCATCTAGTGTAATGATTATTAATTACTTAGTGTATTTTTCAACATGACTAAAAATGTTCTAAGTTTTGATGAAAGTGTTGACCATATTTTAGAAAATCATAATATGTAGACATTGGTATGTTCATGCATGTGAGACATTAAAGCATGTAAAATAAATGTCTTGGGCATGACCATAGGTTTTGTATTTTTCAACACACTTAACATTATAGCTTATGCAACATAATTGGTTGATGCATGCGTTAATAGAATATAGGTCATGGGTTCTCAATCATGAAAATTTACATAATCATTTAGTGTATTTTTCAACACACTTAAATAATATTCCAAGTATTAAAGAAAGAGTTGATTATTAATCACCTAGTGTATTTTTCAACACACCTAAAAGGTTCAAGTGTTGACCATATTGGTAGAAATTGGTATGCCCATGCATGTGAGACATTAAAAGCATGTAAAATATTATTTGTATTTTTCAACACTCAACATTATATCTTATGCAACATTGTTGGTTGATACATGTATTAATATAATATGGGTCATGGCTTCCTAATCATGACAATTTACATAATCATGTAATGTATTTCTCAACACACATAAATAATATTCAACTATTGTAGAAAGTGTCAATATGTTCTAGAATCATAATAGGTAGGTGTTGGTATGTCCATGCATGTAAGACATTGAAACATGTAAAATAAATGTTAGGCACGGTCGTTAGTTTTTTATATTTTTCAATACACTTAATATTATAGCTATGCAACATGCTTGATACATGTGTTATAGAATATAGGTCATGGGTGCCTAATCATGACAATTTATATAACTATGTAGTGTGTTTATCACCTAGTATATTTTTTAAGGAGAGCAGCTAATCTCCATGTAAAATGCACCAAAGAACAAAAAATGTCAAACTTTTTTTTATTTTATATTGGTGAAAACACACTATTGTTTTGCAATTTTTTTGTGGTTTTCCACCAAAAAAATATGCAGATCATGAAAAAACAAATGCTGAAAATTTTGTAAAAATCGATTGTATTTTCCATTTTTTAGATTTGGTGAAAGATATATTTTACATGGAGGATAGTTGCGTCCTTTTTCAACATGTCTAAAAGAATGATAGCTAGTTTGAGTGGGAGCATGGGACTTTCAAATTCTGGTGTGCCTGGAGATGGAAATGGGGATAAGGATGACGATTCACACAAATTTGCGTAGACATGGAAGGTTTTCTTGGTGGTTGAGTGCTTCTGTCCTCATTCACGGGCCAAGATTTGTTGTCCTTGGGCCTTTTTGTGTCATCTGTGGCCAGCGGTTTCCCTGTTGGTGGTGTTTGCTGGTGTTCTGTGGCCAACTTTGTTCCTTTTCCATTCACGGTTGTGGATGGAATGGACTTTTTACCTCTGCATTGGGTCTTGGTGAACGGAGTTCAGTGGGGTTCATTGAGTTTAAAGATGCCCCTACTCGCATTTGAGGGGTTGGCATGGAGCGTGGCCTTTGGCCTATTTAGCTGTTGGGTCTTTCTGTTAGCAACCTCCCATTTTCCCTTATGCCTCATACTTTTCCTAAGTCCAGCTCGACGTGCAGTTTTAGCATAGTTTTTCCATGGATGTCTTATGGGCTCTGTTGCTGAGGTGGATGGCGCGTTCATGTCCAATGTTCGCTGGATGTTTTGGCTGGTGGGTGTCATTTGCAGGGGCTTCTCATTGTGTTTTTGTGGCCTACTACTGATTTTTGCCTACAAGTTATGACTCTTGTGATTGGTATCTCCGGTGGAGGAGCTTGGTGGTTTCTCCTCTATGCCAGGGGTTGGGGAGTCTGCTTGGCCCCTGGCCTTGACATTGTTGTTTGGAGACTGTACTACTTTGTTGTTGGTGTATCTCTATCAGGGTCTGTCCTATATAGGGCCCAGAGTAATGATGACTCTTCAATGTTATGGAGAGTGACGGAGAGGAAGTGGTTTATGTCTTCTCTCAATAGAGATGGTGTTCCCCCCTCTTAGGTAACACTTTTCTTGTTTGGTCTGCTCTGTTTTGGTAGCAGAGAATTGATGGCTCTTCAGTGTGTTTTGGGGGACTGAGTAAGATTTATGGTGTGGTAAGCTTTGTGGTTTTTCTTGCAATGAGGAAGTTGAGATTGAGGGAGGGAATGCCCTTTACATTAATTCTGGTGCGGAGGAAGTGTTGCAACAACCAACATATAGGGTCATTCTCCTTTTTTTTTTGTTGATGATGATATGGGCTTTTGCCCTCCTTCTTAGGTGTGGACGTTGTGGATTTTTGCTTCTTTTGTGGTGACTAGAGGTGTGGCTGCTTGTGCCCTTGATGAGAGAAAGATGATGTTTTAGAGATTAATGGGGATGGGGAAAGATGGTGCCTACCATGCTTACCATTAGGAAGGTGGAGGCTCTCTATCCTGGAGAGACGTTTTGGTTGATAGGCTACTTGTAGCCTGAGTTGTTTTTGAATTTGGCAGTGTTGAAAGTGGCTCTCACTTTTATGTCTCTTTTTTTCTCAGTTTCCTTTTTGTTGGGATTGGATAGTGGTCTTTGTTTCTCCTGTGACCAATCGACTATTGAAAGTTTTCAAGAGATCACTTTGTTCTTCTATTTTTTCTTAATGTATTACCTGGTTTGGGGGATTTTCCCAACCTTGAGATTGTGGGTAGTGTTTTGTTGGCCAGGAGGTGGGCTTTGTATTTGTGGTTTCTTCTTCTTTCACGGTTCCTATAGAGATAGAAACATCTCCTATGGAGGTGGATACTTTCATGAAAAAAGAGGTTTGTAATTCTTTGAGGGCTCTTTGTGGATGTTTGGATGAAAGTTCATCTAATGGTATGCTCATTTTCTTGCTGGTCTATCTCTTTGTCGCTTCTATAGAGGTGGGATCCTTTGCTATTGAGGTAAAAAGGGGTTTTGTTGCTGGGAGGTGAATTTGTAGTTGGGGATTTATCATAGAAGTGGTATCATTTTATAATGAGCTTGAAAGGAGCTATGCTAAGGGGAAGTGGACTTTTAACTGGGGAAGTGGTCTATAGCTCTCTTAGTGCCTCTTGGTTACTCTACTGACAGTGTGCTTGTAGTGGCCTATTGTTGTTATCCAACACTCATGTTGACGTGTTGTTTCCTTCACAACCTATTGGTTATGTTATTGTAAAGGGAAAACCACCTTAATTGGTTTCTTTATTATTCAAAAATATGTCAAATAATTTCTAATTCTTGATGAAAGCATTGGCTATATTTTAGAAAATCATGATATATAGGCATTGGTATGCCCATGCATGTGAGACAATAAAGCATGAAAAATAAACATCTTAGGTATAACAATAGGTTTTGCATTTTTTAACACATTTGACAAATATTCTAAATATTGATGAAAGTGTCGTGTGTATCTTAGAAAATCATGATATGTAGGTGTTGGTATGCCCATGCATGGAAGCCATTTAAAGGAAAGTAAAATAAATGTATTCAACAAGCCCATAGATATGACTAGTATGAAGTAACCTTCATTGCCAATTCATAGATGGTCATTCTTTCATAGTTTCTCTAGTAACAAGTTTTAAAGATGTAATAATTTACTTCATAATGCTCGTGCAAATAAATTATATGAAAGTTTGAACACTTATAAAGAAACCAGCAATATAATATCACTTTTTATTTTTATTTTCTTTTCTAACATTGCAATTTGTTGGTTTGTGTGTATAGTATTAAATCAGAGTAGGAGAATAATATAAGTAAATAGTAGATAACAACAAAGGGTTGGAAACATATACAATTTTTTTTGGTGGAAAACTCTTAATAGCACAATTTTAGCATAGGATAATCTCATCAAAAGGGGTTTTCAACTCCCCAATAGATGTTATCTTTGAAAATAGGAGGAGATCATTCCCCATCTTTTAATGCACTTTCAATTTGCCAGGGAATTATGGTAGCTGGTGTTGAAAAAGTTGGACATCAATTGTGTTTTCAACTATGGGATGGATCAGTTTCTTGAAGAATGGAAGGGACCTACTGCTAACCCCTGTGTCAAAAAACTATGGAAACTTAAATTTTATCTGGTGGACGACTCTTCATAGCATGAAAATCTCATTGAGAGGGGTTTTCAACTCCCCAACAGATGCTATCTTTGCAAACAGGAGGAGGAGACCATTCCTCATATTTTAATGCACTGTAAATTTGCCAGGGAATTATGGCAGCTGGTGTTCGAAAAGTTGGACATCAATTGGGTTTTCAACTATGGGTTGGATTAGTTTCTTGAAGTATGAAAGGGACATAATACTATCCCCTATGTCATACAACTACAGATACTTATCCCCCATCATGTTTTCTAGAGCCTTTGGAAAGAAAGAAACAACAGAGTTTTCAGGGAAGTTTAGAGTCCTATGGAAGTACTATTCAAATCCTTCTTTCAGGTCTTATTTGATAAGTTGTCTGTTATTAAGTCTCCCAAACCTAATTCCCAACCTTCTCCCTTGGATCACATTATGGTTAAAAATTGGTATTTACCCAAGGGGTATGCAATTATTGATAATTTTAAAAATGATCATCATAAAAAACACCAGGTGGAAACCTTTGGATGTAGGATGGAGCGAGCTAAACTTTAAAGTATCTGCTAGAATTGGCTTAGCTACAGGGGAGGTGTGAGGGGAGGGTCATTCGTACCCCTTAGGAGATATGGTAGCAACTCACTTTGGTCACCTTCAGGGTTTGACCAATAACCAGGTTGAGTGCATGACACTTTTATGGGGCCTTGAGTTTTCTTTGTCCATTGGTATTAAGGCTCTAATTATTGAGGGGTGCTTGAAATTGGTTATAGTTTTCACTCAATGTCGGGTCAAAATTAATTGGTCTTCTATTGGCATGATGGATGATATCAAGAGGCTATTGCTTGGTTTAGATTGTTTTGATATTTTTCATACCTATAAGGAGGAAACAATGTTGTTGATGCCTTAAAGGATTTTGTCCCTCAGATTATTGGTCTTAGATGTTGGAGAGACCTGGGGTTTCTTCCTCCCATTGTGAAGCTTCTCATTGAGGAAGATAAAAAACATTAAGTTGTGTTATGGAAGCCACCTTATGTTTATGGCCTTGTTGGTTTAATGCTTTCTATATAAATTATAAGGTTAGGAGGGGGTATATGTTTGAAAGGCCAATGACAAATATTATTGTTTTGGTTCTCACCTTGTTTCTAATTTTCAAACTTGTGTTCCACGTGGATAGACACTTTGATGATGTGTTACACAACTGTGACTGGGGCCATTTGATCAAGGAAAGGTACATGGGGAGTATTTTTGGCATCACCTTCGCACGAAAACTAGGATTATGGTTTTCAACATCTATGAGGGGAAATATTTTATAACCCGTGGAGGCCTTTTTATTCATTCAAGTAAAGGGTGGTGGCGCGAGCGAGAAGTATTAACTAGTTACGAGTTTTATTGGGGAGTGCAAAATAATCATTTCTACTTTCAAATAATAATTTTAATAGATTATTTCCTCTTTCACACTGTTGTGAGCTCTGTTAATATTTGTAGTGCTAGAATTGCTATGACTGGGTTGTTCGCCATGGGTGGGGATAGAGTGAGAATCAAACCCAATAAGTTCAAAAATGACGCTACGATTTGACATATAGGTAAGAAGGGAGGAATGTCTCAATATATTGAGAATATGAATGGCTATGATTAAAACATGTCATCCCAATTTTCTTTTTCCTAGTAAGAAAGAAGAGTTAAGTTAACAAGGATGTTATCGCAAAGGCCACTGGACTCCTTACAACTGGTAGGAAATGGAAAAAATTAAGTAAGGTTTTCTGATACCGAAATCCTATATAAATTATTTTGTGAAGATGAGAGCCTAGTGAAACTACATGGTGGATATAAAAGGGCCAAGTTTTTAGAACCTTGGGATTATGTATGTTTGATGGTCATGCAATACTTCACGCTTGAGGGTAGATTTAAGGTGTATTATTACTATCATATGCCTATCCTAAATCATTTATGTAATATAATTATTATTTATTTTCATTTATTCCTTATGAATTCATTGGAGAACTCTATGAAATAATGTTGGAATGATTATAGAAAGTTGGGACTGAGAGGGGAGGGGTGAATCAGTACCATAAAAATTTTTATTACTTAAACTGTATACTGTTGTTGCTTCTTTTTACCGATTTAAATCACTTGAAATAAAACATAAAACATAACATAAAATTATTCAAGTAAATGAACTCATAAATCCTTGATTTTGTTTACGCAGAAATCCTTGGTTAGAGGACAAAACTGCGGTGGGGATGACACCCACAACTTTCACTAACTACAGTATAAAGGGTGCTCGGTTAGAGCTTACATAGTTTAGCCATTTTGATAGCTTACCCAGTCAAGAGTATACAAAGAATTTTTAAGTCTACTTGGTTAGAGGATTTTACAATCTCTACACTTAGAGATGTACCTTGCTAAATGTTTTACATATATCATCGGTTAAGATCTACAAAATATTGGGATTTCTAGCTCTCAATACAATAGTATTAACAACTTATAAATGTCTGCTATAATGCATCAATTACAAATGCTGATCAGACTCTATGTGCTCTAAAATACTTGTGTTACCTCAATTACAACCTGTAACACTGCTTGGATTTTCTTTGTTGTATCAAGATATCAGCTCAGTGCGCTCTGCTCCAATTTTTGTTCTTCAATAACAACCTTCTCTGTACTCTATCTCTTTTTCCTCTTCTTTCTCTATCTCTTTCTTCTACTCTTTAAATCATGCTTTAAATATATTTATTGCCTCTTAATCTTATGTGTTAGGTCGTTGATAAATTATTTTGACAGTTAGATCTGCTATTCCGCTCGGCGACTGTGTCACTTTTACCTCAGTACTTGGTGTTTTTATCAGAAATAGCAATCATTGATTAACCGCTTAATCTTCTCCTCAGATCTTCTCTTTGAATTATTTTGATCGTTGATCGTGTAACAAACTCATCTTCGTGCATTGTAGAATCACAATTAATACTATAACAATGTATTAAATGCATCCATATCGCTTTACAATCCATTAAGTAACTTGGTGGAGTAACTTGCTAACTCGGTTAACTTGCTCTTTTGTACTCGGTAACTATCAACTCAGTGTACTATCTATGCTCTCGATGTTCGGTAAACTATGTGCTCTCGATGTAGTGTCTGCACTTTATTGACTTCACTGCCTTGCTCGGTGTACATTACCGACTGCTCATATATTTCTTTTCTACTTTTCACCGATTGAATCTTCTAATTCTTGTGACTTTGTCTAAACTAATGACAAAAAAATATTCTATAGAGATAACAATCTCCCCCTTTGACATTAGTTGAGCATTTTGACAAAAACTTCAAAGTCATAAAAAATTAGTAACTCCCCCTTGGATGTTACTTACTTATACAACATACGCACAACTCTTCTCTTCTTTTTCTCCTTTTCACATGTATACTTTTTTTTGTATTTTCTATTCACTATTTGCTTTTTTTTTATAAAAAATTTCAAAACTATATATATAATCCCCCTTTTTTGACAAAAAGTCTCAACAATAAACTTAAATATCAAAAATATGTTTATACCTCTGCTGCAATCCGGCTAGTACAGTCTCCCAAGTATCTCGGAGATTCTGTAAAATCACAGTATGTTCATTGATATCTACTGATAAACAAACTATAGTATCCTGGGTGCTAACTGTTAGAGTAGCCTTAGTTTAGATAATAATTAATTCATTTAATTATTAGTCTAGTTACTCTATGCTTAAGTTTCACTTAGGCAGCTTATAATTCTTTAGGGTTTCCTTTAGGGTTTTGTGTTTCCTTTTATAAGGATTCACTTCTTTGCATTTCATTGAGGAGATTGTAATCTATTCAATTGTTGATAATATAGAAGTTTCATTCTGTCAACATGGGTTTCAACTCTCTGGCTTTTTGGCCTCCATAGCTCTCTTTCTTCTGTCTGCACTTTGCTTCTTCTTGTAACAGTCTTGCATGTAGGTGATCTTGGGAGGATTTGCATTTATCAAATCCAACATGGTATCAGAGCTCTCCTGCTGCTCGCTGTTCTTGTTTTATTGAAGCCCACCAAATAGAGGGTTTCAAAGTTTTTCCAGTGTTTTTTGTTGTGTTTCAGGGGCAGGCTTTGGTTATGGTCACTTTGGGCTCAAACGGACATTACCATTGAGCTCAGAGGACCCCAAAACCCCAGAAATAACATAAAATTTGTCCATTTTGGACTACTGGACTCTGAGGCAAAAAAAAATTTGGTTCCTGTGCCGTACAGCACAGAAACCAAGGCAAAAATTTCAAAAAAAATTAAAAAAACCGTTGTTTTTAATGGTTTTTTGGTTTTGTTTTAGCGCAGCCTGTGTATTTTTGTTGGGCCATCGCTGCGCCACCACCACCGGCTGCGGGCGCCTTCGGCAGCGGTCCCAGCCGGCCCCGCACAGCTCTGTCGCCGCCTCAGCTCAGCTGGCCCTGACAGCCGCCGCTCTGCGGCCCCCCACCCGCCGCCTGTCTACACCCCGCTCCGGCCGCTCTGCCCGACGCCCACCGCTCCCCGGTGACGCGTTTTCATTGAGCCACCGGCGGTTTTTTGTTAGCCCCCGCGGGCAATTTTAGCCTAGGCGGCAGGTCACATGCATGACCAGGGGCTCCGCCCCAACCCCCTGAGCGCGCCATGCGCCCGAGGGCCCAAATTTTTTAGCCCCAGGGGCTTAGTTTTTGCTTTTTGGGGCCTTTCTGACCCTCTTGGAGTGTTTTCTCTCTATCTTGAGCATCCGGGAGTATTTTTCTGACTTCCATATACCGTCAGAAAGCTCTTTCCGATGATAGGGGTTAGGGTTTTGGGTTCTGCCGTTTCAATATCATTTTTTGCTATTGAAGTATGATGTCTTTTTTTGCCTTCCGGGAGTCATATCTGGCTCATCCGGACTCCATTTTGGGCAAACGAGATATCGTCGGAAAGCTAGTTTAGTGTACTATTCAGTTGCAGGGTTCTTTTTTTTAGATTCTGCTCCAAGTTTTCTCTCCTCCGAGTTTGGCAGTTTATGCCCTCTGGTGGATTGCTTGGTTTTACAGGTCCTGGGATCTCTTTTTCTGATTTCATAGCTCACTCTTCTTTCTGACATCTGAGCTTGTATGCTTCTTTTGTTACATTCTTTGTTCTATAAATGCACTGAGATAAAGTGCCTTCTTCTGTATATCTGGGATCTTGTACACCTTGTGTGTTTTTGTACTCGCACTCTGTTATAAAGTGCCATAGGAGGTTATGATGCTTTTTCCATTTTAGGCGCATCCACCTTTGTCAAGTGATCATACCTTCCACGACATTAGCCCATGCTGTGTTTCGATGACACCGCCCTTTATCCTATGTTTGTACTTCTATTGCACTGTTGGTGTTCCTGGTTCTTCTTCTGCAGTTGTTTCTGGCATTGCATTTCAGTGTTCCTATCACCTCTCCCAGTTCAGCATTATGGGGGGGTTCACCTGTTGGTTCTATTGCTTCCTGGTTTGATTGATCAGCTCTTTAGACATTGTCTTCTCTACCTGGTCATGCACTTCAGTGGGGATTCCAGCAGTCTCTTCTGACAGAGTTTTCAGCTTCATGCTTCGGAGATGCCTCTTGCTCATTCTTGTTCCTCTCTCTGGGACTTTCCCTAGATTGAAGGCTTAGTTTCCTTCATTTAGCTTGCTTTCTTGTTTTGGGTACCTGATCAGGCCTTGTTGCCGGGACCCATCTTTCTGCTTTCTGCAGTAGATTAGCTATTTTGCTTCTCCCTAAGTTACACTTAAGGGGGGGTGTTAGAGTAGCCTTAGTCTAGCTAATAATTAATTTATTTAATTATTAGTCTAGTTACTCTATGCTTAAGTTTCACTTAGGCAGCTTATAATTCTTTAGGGTTTCGTGTTTCCTTTTATAAGGATTCACTTCTTTGCATTTCATTGAGGAGATTGTAATCTATTCAATTGTTGATAATATAGAAGTTTCATTATGTCAACATGGATTTCAACTCTCTGGATTTTTGGCCTCCATAGCTCTCTTTCTTCTGTCTACACTTTGCTTCTTCTTGTAATAGTCTTGCATGCAGGTGATCTTGGGAGGATTTGCATTTATCAAATCCAACACTAACCTCTAGAAAACTTGCTAGTTCCTTTCCCTTCTTCAGGTGTATTTGCATTGATTCAATGTGGGGAATGACTATTGCTTGCAGCTCAAGAAACTCTAGTCTCAGCTTCACTTCTTCTTTTCTTGATGAGAGATGAACTCCCATGAGTTCCTATATCTTTGAGTAACATGTCTGGAAATCTCTAGGCTCGGTAGAGAGCTTAGCAAGCTGCCCAGTCAACTCTTTCTCAGTATCTGTCTCTTTCTTCTTAATGTCCTTGGTAAATTTAGAAAGAATACAGATTTTCTTCAATAATGAAATGATGAACTGCAATTGTTCCTCAACTATGGAACACAACTCAGAAAGGGTTACCTTCGCTATAGCAATGTTCTGCAGTAGTTCCTCCATCAATTTATTCTCCATTGATGTCTTGCAGATCTTCAACATGTAATCGGTCATATCCTTGTTCGGTCCTTTGATTTGTTGGACTAGACTTCCACCTTGGTCTAATATTGGCTCAGACTCATCAATGGTGACATCAGGAACAATTTCCTGGAAAACTTCTTTCACATCCTCTAGAATATCAACCTTTTTCTTCTTCTGCAATAGTTTTTCCTGTTCATCTTTTCTTCTAACTAACTTGGCATAGATATTCAATTCCTTGGGCTTCATTTTGTTGGGGTCTCCTGCTGGTATTATGATTGGCTCACCCAAATCAATGATTTGCTTCCTTTTCTTACCCTTCTTCTTCTCACTCAATTTTCTCTCTCAAGTAGAACTTTTAGAATGTGATGCCATTGTTGCATCTAGTGACTCGGCATGGTGAGCGACTATGCTCTCCTATGCTTTTACTTCCTCTTGTTGTTTAGTTTCTTCTTTTTCTATATCCTTGCCTTTTTTATTTGATTCCCACAACATTTCTTTTTCTGTATCTTGTGGCTTGGGAATATTTTGAACATTCGATGTGTCAGTCATTGGTGTGTTAAGCTTTTGTTCTTTTGTGTCGCTTGGAGTTTCCAAACCAATATCCTTCCTTTGTTCGGTCTCGGTAGCCTTAGGCTTATCAACATTTACATTGCCCATCTCAACCGGTGGCTTGGTTTCCATAACTTGCGTAACATTAGTGGTACCAATTTGCATGGTAGAATAGCTTTGTATTTGTACTAATACAGGATTAGTAATTTGCAATGATGCAACATATATATCCATGTACTTTGTTTTGTACTTGAACATCCATTACATCTTCATCCTTTGACAAATTCTTGACAGGATCAATATCCTCTGATGCATCTTCAATTTTTACTTCAACATTATCAATGGTAAGATCAATCAGATCTTCTTGGATGATGTTTTTCTTTATTTTCTCAGTGATTGTTTCACTTTGATTCTTTGTTGCATCAAGTTTCATGGTAGTAGATATGCCAAATATATCTCACCATTTAGCATCAGTTTCCCTATCCATAGATAGTATATCTCCATTCATGATTCTCAGGGCTCTTCCCTTGATCAAAAAATTCTTCAAATGTTTCTTCAATGCATCTTCAATCTTAGATGGTTCTAGGTCGGGAATAGTATGCACAAGAGATCTTTCTATCATTTTTTTCTCAGTATTAATTGCATACTTCCAATGTGCATCTATTTTTTTGTAGATTTCCTCAGGTAGCTTATTTGCAATCTCAATAGGAGTCACTCTATGTCTCAGTAATGTCACAATAATTGCATCTTCTATCTTTTTCTTGTCTTCTTCATTTCTCTTCAAATACTTTACTGTTCTAAATCCTCAGAATCCTCCTGATTCTTTTAATCCTTCCAAAAATTCATCAAGAATCTATGGAGCTAGTGAGAGTTGAGCCATAGGAACATATTTATCTATCTCATCAGATTCAGTCTCACTATCTTTTCCAAGTATTAACTTTCTTCGTGAACTTATAGCTGGTTTTCGTCCTCGGGTTCTCCTGTATGTTTTACCTTTCGGTTGAATAATTTCTGCAATTGTCTTTTCCTTCAGCTTCACTAAAGATCTAGTGTATCTTCCAGTGCCTCTCATGCTTAGTGAAGTTAATAGTGCAAGTTGTTTCTCAGCACCAATAATAGCTTTCTCATCATTTTTTTCAACAACACTTGTCTCACCCACTTTTAATATCTTGGACAGATTATCAATCATCTAAACTATTTTCTCGACTGCTTTGGGTATCTCTATGTTATGTTTATTTCTCACTTTCACATCTTCATATGTGTCATACCTCTTGGCTTTGGGATCAACAAGTTTAGCAAGTAGTGCTGCAATCTATCATGATCCAATATCAATGTCAAGTTCATAACCCATCGGTTGTATCCATTCAGTTCTAAGCTCAACAACCTTGATAATACAAGTGTCACTATCAACCTAAAAACATATGTTATCTTGATACTTTGCAACTAGTTAAGGTGGTATCCTATACCTCTTATGCATTCTTTATTGGAAATTCAAAAAATATTCAGACGTGATAGCATCAAAATTATCTCCTAAACTATGTATATACTCGTTTATCTGATAAAGAATAGGTCTTTCAGGGATCCAAACTACATCTCCAATGGAGGGAAATGAATTCTGACAATAGAAGAATATACATACCAATAATGAACCAAAATTCAGTGTGTTAGTCTTTACTTTCTTGATTGTGTTTATACTGTCTTCTAATTGTTTCAAAAAGATTTCACATACATCCAATTTAAGTCCTTTCTTTACTAGCTTGTATGTCAAATCAACTGCTCCGCATGGTACACCATCCACTCGGGATGATTGGAACACTCGGTATGATAAGATATTGCAAGCATGCCACAACTCAGAGTCTGTCACTATGGATATTCTCATCCCTCTGCCATCCCATTGTCCTTTAGTGAGCTCGGTGAGCTTACCCTTGTCAATTTTCTTAGTGGCCTTGGGGTTGTATCCTATGGGGAATCCAGTAATGATCTGCAGTATATCCTTAGTGATTTTTGTGTGCTGAAAATGTGTCACACTTCTATGCGTCATTGTATCCAAGATTGCTCAAGAATGAGGTCTCAAATGGTGACTCATAGCTCTCTATTCATGGAGTGCAAGGGTTTGTAATGGAGGCCCTCATATCGACCTAGTTTGTGCCCATGCAAGTACACCATAAAATAAGAGATTCAAAGAGGAAAAGAAAGAATGCTAGTCTTCGTGATCATCAAGTATGCATGCAAATGAAAACTATTCTATATGCTAACAATGCATGATTATTCTATGAAAGGAAATACAAATGCAAGATTAATCTATGAAAGGAAACTTGAATTTAATCTAACATGCAAGTGCAAAATTAATCTAAATGGATTTCCATGGGGCATGAAAGAAGAAGACAAGAAGAGAGAAGTTGCAATATCCAAGCTCAAGTGCTCAAATTTTTCTCCAAAATTGCTCTCCAAACCTGCAACATAACAATAGCATAAAAAGATGATCATCAAATGAGAAGGAGAGGTTTCCTTATAAAGAGCAATGGATGGTAGAGATTAAAAGGCAAAAAGAAAATAAGCAATGGTGGAGATTAAATATTGGTTGATCTATGTGCTCATATCTTCAAAAGACAAAATCAAAGGCTATGGTTTAGAGGCAAAAAACCCACCACTTAAGAAGATGTGTGAAGAAAAATGAGCTTTATTTATTTTTATTTAATTTATTTCCTTTTTGAACAAAGAGAGATTTAAGTGGGGGTTTTATATAATTAAAAGAGGAATTTTCTTTTAATTAAATAAGATTATTTTATTTAATTAAAAAGAATATTTTAATTAAATAAGATACTATTATTTAATTAAGAGATATTTTAATTAAATAAGATAAGATTATTTAATTAAAAAGAGATTTTAATTAAATAAGATTATTTTATTTAATAAAAATGAATTATTTTCTTTTAATTAAATAAGATAATTGATGAAATGATCAAACCTTAGGAAATATTGAAATAACTGAATTAATTACGATTTGATCAAGAAAATTGATTTGAATTAAAAATGTTGCAAAACATTGATTCAGAAATTTGATAAATTGATTCTGGTCATTTGATAAATTAAAGAATGGGGACCCATAGTCTAGGCGACCATTTTAGGGTGCATACATTTGCCCCTCTTTGACTAATGTGTGATCTTTATGGGAACACATGTAGTCAAAGAATGCAGTTGAAGTGTGAGATCGATTTGGGATCACAAAACAACCCAGACGTATGATCTTTATGGGAACACATCATGACAAAGATAAGCTGATTAAAAAAGACAAGGTCAACACCCCTATAAATAGGTAATTGACATGTCCAAGATAAGAATCTCAAGCAAGGTTGCCCCAAGCGGAGAAATTCATAGGATTGATAAAGTTGAATCAAGGATTGAAGTTTGATAGGTACTGCCCCCTCGTGATCGAAATCAAAATGAGATAGAGGAGAAACAACAAATTAATAAATTTGATCAAATCAAACTAAAGATAAGGTTCTTGATGTAAGGTAAAAGATATAAGGATTACAGAACCAAGGTAGATCATCAAGCACGAAAGACTATGCCCCAAGGTTGAATTAGAAGAAAATAAGTGGGGTGAAAGCGAATGGAAGATAAAAGTTTGGAAGAGGTGGAAAGAAATCGAGAGAAGAAAGAGAATTTGCCTTAAGAAAGAGTGCCCCAAAATCAATCAACTGTTTAAGATAGAAAATTTTGATTGAGATCACGAAAGAAGATAAGGAAATGAAGATCAAAACATGATCACAGTTGATTATAAGTCCACAAGAAAGATGAAAGAAACCCTCTCAAATTCATAATGCGGCCTAAAAATGCAAACTAACATGAGGTATAACAATGCAAGCTACATCAAAATGCAAAGGTGTACTTGCAATAGAGAAACTGTAACATAGGACTTTGTGTTCATCATTCATTAGAGAATGTTAAGGAACTTATTTTCATCATTGGGCCATTATTAACAAACATCAAAAAATCACACAATCATCACTAGTCACAAGCGCAACTATGAAGATATGAATGTGATTTATATCGGATTAGAATGTGGAAAAATTCTAACATAAGCATCAAAGACATAAAGGTCAAGATGACTTTGTTGTTAGCTTACCCAATTTAATGTAGAAAAATCACACTCGCATCAAGGCATAGAGGCCAGGATGACTAGCAGAACAGTTGTGCAAAAATAGTTAAGCATAAAGCAGGAAGCAAATAAAAACATGTCCCAAGCCCCAAGTCCTCTAGCTATGCATCTCGGAGAGACTTATTAGACAAGGAAACTCAACAAAAATCAATAGCAATCAGCACATAAAGAAAAGATCATGACATAGCTCAAGAATTAAGTGTTGTGTTTAAAAATTTAAGTGTGTCAACTGATACTGAGTTCCAAGGATAAGGAGCGAATGCTTGCAAACAGGTAAGATCACATGACAAAACAAGGTAAGACCAAATCGATAAGTGTTGAAAAACACTCGATGTCAGTGGTTGTATTGAAAAATACAATTGGGGTGGTGTTGAAAAACACCATTTGTGAGGCGTCCTAAAGACTAATGCATCCAAGAGACCAAAGCTAACATAGTTATGCCCCCTAGACAAAGACAAAGACCAATTCCAAACCAAGGCAACAAAGACAAGGCATGATGAAGAAAGGCTAAGTGTCGAGGACACGCGCTAAGAAATAGGGGTGCAAAGGCCTCAAGTAGCGCTCATTTCCAGGTTTTCACCACTTGGATTTTATTATAATTTTTTGCTACCAAGGCGCCTGTTTCTAGGTTTCACCAAGGCACTTTTTCTATTTTTTTTGAATTTTTAAATTTTTTGATTTTCTTTTTGTATTTTTGAAATATATAATTTTTTTGGAGATACATCAAAGCGCCTATTGCTATGTTTTCACTAAGATGATCATTTTTTTCAGGGCATTTTCTGATTTTTAGAATTTTTGACAATATATCATTTTTTTAGATTTTTTCAGGATCAATAATTATGTACAAAGGATGCCCCCAGACAGAATGGGCATCATGGATAGAACTTCTTCAAGTGCAAGACATTGATAGTGTCTATGCTGGAAACCTACCTGTTGGGAGCACGCTCAGACATGCAAATATTAGAGGATATAAATCATTTAAACTACATTAACATGTCTAAAGCATACTCTTAAAAGACAAGAAGACTCCACCATGACCTCCGATGAGCTGAACAGGGGCACCCAAGACCTTGTTGATTTGCTCTTAGAGAGGTTTGTGGGTGTGCTCTCCAAACACAATATGTAAATCCCACTATTGATCTAAAAATACAACTAAGAGAGTGAAAGACTCAAGAACAAGTATGAGGAACTTGTCTCAAGTCATTACAATGATCATATGGATGCAAAATTAATCTAGATTGATATGCAAAATGAACAAGAACTATCTAAGATTCATTCCATTATAAACCTAAGATGTGATATCTAGATTCAACAATGAAATAAACATGAACTAATGACTACAATTGCTATAAAAAATGTTAAATGCTCTAGAGTTAAATTGGCATGATAACAATGCAAAAATAAAAGATGGTTTGCTCTTGAGAAAGACCTCTATTTATAGAGTTTTGGAGGGAAGGGAAGGAATTGGATGAGGTGGATCATATGTGGCATCCACATAGATGCCACATAGAGGACACAAGGGCAAGAGGACA
>MU223753.1:1436642-1465316 GCA_018584345.1 Thuja plicata
CTAGTTTGTGCCCATGCAAGTACACCATAAAATGAGAGATTCAAAGAGGAAAAGCAAGAATGCTAGTCTCCATGATCATCAAGTATGCATGCAAATGAAAACTATTCTATATGATAACAATGCATGATTATTCTATGAAAGGAAATACAAATGCAAGATTAATCTATGAAAGGAAACTTGAATCTAATCTAACATGCAAGTGCAAAATTAATCTAAATAGATTGCCATGGGGAATGAAAGAAGAAGACAAGAAGAGAGAAGTTGCAATATCCAAGCTCAAGTGCTAAAATTATCTTCCAAAATTGCTCTCCAAACCTACAGCATAACAATAGCCTAAAAAAGATTATCATCAAATGAGAAGGAGAGGTTTCCTTATAAAGAGCAATGGACGGTAGAGATTAAGAGGCAAAAAGAAAATAAGCAATGGTGGAGATTAAATCTTGGTTGTTCCATGTGCTCATATCTTCAAAAGGAAAAATCAAAGGCTATGATTAAGAGGCAAAAAGCCCACATCTTAGGAAGATGTGTGAAAAAAAGGAGCTTTATTTATTTTTATTTAATTTATTTCCTTTTTCAACAAAGAGGGATTTAAGTGGGGGTTTTATTTAATTAAAAGAGGGATTTTCTTTTAATTAAATAAGATTATTTTATTTAATTAAAAATAATATTTTAATTAAATAAGATAATATATTATTTAATTAAGAGAGATTTTAATTAAATAGGATAATATTATTTAATTAAAGAGGGATTTTAATTAAATAAGATTATTTTATTTAAAAAAAAGGAATTATTTTCTTTTAATTAAATAAGATAATTGATGAAATGATCAAACCTTAGGAAATATTGAAATAATTGAATTAATCACAATTTGATCAAGGAAATTGATTTGAATTAAAAATGATGCAAAGCATTGATTCAGGAATTTGATAAATTGATTCTGGTCATTTGATAAATTGAAGAATGGGGGCCCATAGTCTAGGTGACTATTTTAGGGTGCATACAATCTTCACAGGTTCATCTAACCACATGAATTGGTCATGTACTTGGATGAGTACCATTCTTATCCATTCTATCTTAAAAACCCTCAGTAAGTGAACAACGTATGTCAAACCTTTTTCTTCTAGGTGAATATGATTGTCCTTCACTTTCTCATTCTTGCACAAGTTGTTAAATGATGTATCAATCTCCGCTTCGCACAAATCATCAATTTTACAATGTATAAACGTGCGTACATCTTCGATCAAAATAACTCTCGACGGTATCAAAGATAGGGCTCCCGTCATATCTAGCTCGGTGGCTATAGCTGGGGGTAATTTGTATTTTAGATTAATTGGTTCTACTTCCTTCACAACTGTAGGTGTATGTAACTTTGGTGCCATTAATAACTTCAAATGTTTCGATTAAACAAGCTAGGGCACACTTAGACAACCATGAATTTGCAAAACTCAACCCGGAAAATATCTCAAATGTTTCTTAAAACTCTTGGAAACGATTCACAAATACCTCGTAGTCGCTTGAATTCGCTCGGGATAGTCACTCTGCAAATGTGCTCAATGTTCTTCTGTAGATGTTAGGTTCAAATGATTTACAAAATTACCTATTTATAATTTTTATTCGATTAGGGTTTCCAACGAATCTATTAATGTGTATTAAATGCACTTGTCAAGTCCCTTTTACTTTTATTACCGATTGCATAGTTACTTTTCTCGACCGAGTTAAACAAAATAACTATATATAACAATATTTATCCAAAACTTATACAACTTATCCAATTGCATCTCAATATGTTGGTATGGATCTCAACTCTATTTCTAGGAATTGAAGTAGGATATATTATAAGCATGCAGTTCCTACATACCTCTCACCGACTAGGTCGAGCTTGGTGCACCAACTCGGTAGAGATGGTGCAGTTTGTTCTTCTGGATTCAATGTCCCTTCATCTTGAGTCTTTCTCCTCCAGGTTTTATTCATTTTTTCTTGGATTTCCTCAACATTAGTAGGGGCTTTTACTTCTGGTTCATCTTCGATTGGTGCATCACCTTGATATCTACAATTCCTTGCAAGGTGTCCTAGCTTATGAAAATGAAAACATGCCATGCCAGGATTTATCCATGCTCTTCTACTGTTCCTTTTGTGCATCAACATGCAATTTGCAACAATGTCCCCATACCTTCCACATGATAAACATAAAATTCTTGTATTATAGTCCCATGGTATAGAAATGCTTGCTCGGTTGGTTTTAGCATTCTCTCGGTTAGGTTTCCAATTATCATTTCTTTTCTTTGTTATGCACTCTTTAGCTTTGTGTCCAAACTTATTACAATTCTTGCAGTGACCATCAAATTTAGGTTTCCTTGTATTGTTAGAAAGATTAGTTTTGCATCCAAATTCTTGATGTCCATACCTATTGCATCTAAAACAATAACCATCAAACTTAGGTGTACTCGGTGATTTACCTTTCTTTTTCTTGCAGACATTAGTAGTATGTCGAGGCTTCCCACAGTAATTGCAACTTGGATTCTTTTGTCCCAGTGGGGATGCAGTACTTTCATCTTTATGTTCTTTTGATGATTCTCCTTTCTCGGTGGTGTTGTCCTCTTTGAATCCAATACCTGTTTTTTCATTTCTTTGTTTCTGATTCTTGAATTGTTGATCCAGAGATTTCAGCGCTTCTTCGTTTCTTTTCAGTATTGTATTTGCATCTTTCTCATCTTTTAGTCTTTGATCCATTCTTTCAATTTCAACTTTCAGTGCTTGATTCTTAAATTCATTTCTGGTGTTATCTTGATTTTCACTCAGAAGTTGATCGACCATGTCATAATGAACTTGTGTCATTCTCATGATCTTTTTCTAATAGATTCATTTCAACTTGTCTTTTATCATTTTCTGTCATTTTATTTTTATCTTCAATAATCCTCTTTCCTTTAATGAATTCGGTCATTCTTATTGTGATGGTTTCAAGATATATCTTCATTAGGTCCAACTGCTCGGTAAGTGTATCATTCTTTTCCTGTAGTTCTTTTATAGCTATTTTGGATTCATCAGTAACACTGCCTTCAGATGTTGTTTCAAGTGTATCAACTTGTTCTTTTGTAACCTTTAGTTCATCATAAATTCCCAGTCTAACCCTTAGATATCTCTCAATTTTCTTCTTTAGATCAATGATTAACTCTCTTGCACCTTCCAATTCGGATTCAAGGCCATCAAGTCTTTTGAATTGCCTAAAAATTTCCATGACTAGGATCTTTAACTCTCAGGTGGTCAAACCCTATAACTCAAGAGTATAAGCTCTGATACCAATTGTTGGATTGATTATGGAAATTTGGGACTGAGAAGGGAGGGGTGCATCAGTACCATAAAAACTTTTAATACTTCAATTGTATATTGTTACTGCTACTGTTTACCAATTTCAATAACTTGAAATAAAATATAAAATATAACATAAAATCATTCAAGTAAATAAACTCATAACTCCATGATTTTGTTTACGTAGAAATTCTTGGTTAGAGGACAAAATTGCAATGGGGATGACACCCACAACCTTCACTAACTGCAATATAAAGGGTGCTTAGTTAGAGCTAACATAGTTTATCCATTTTGATAGCTTACCCGGTTAAGAGTATACAAAGAATTGTTAAGTCTACCTGGTTAGAGGATTTTACAATATCTACACTTAGAGATGTACCTTGTTAAAAGTTTTACATATATCTGATTGGTTAAGATCTACCCAATATTGGGATTTCTAGCTCTCAATATAATAGTATTAACAACTTACAAATATCTGCTATAATGCATCAATTACAAATGTTGATCAGAGTCTAGGTGCTCTGAAATACTTGTGTTACCTCAATTACAACTTGTAACACTGCTCAGTTTTGCTCTGTTGTAGCAAGATATCATCTTGGTGAGCTCTACTCTAATTTTTGTTCTTCAATAACAATCTTCTCTATACTCTGTCTCTTTTTCCTCTTCTTTCTCTATCTCTTTCTTCTGCTCTTTAAATCATCCTTTAAGTATAATATTTATTGCCTCTTAATCTTATGCGTGAGGTCGCTGATAAATTATGTCGACCGTTAGATCTTCTTTTCTGCTTGGCGACTGTGTCACGTTTACCTCGGTACTTGGTGTTTTTCTTGGAAATAGCAATCTTTGATTAACCGCTTAATCTTCTCCTCGGATCTTCTCTTTGAATTATTTCGATCATTGATCATGTAAAAAACTCATCTTCGTGCATTGTAGAATCACAATTAATACTATAACAATATATTATATGCATCCTTATCGCTTTACAGTCCATTAAGTAACTCGGTGGAGTAACTTATCTTTACTCGGTTAACTTTCTCTTATGTACTAGGTAACTATCAACTCGGTGTACTGTTTGTGCTCTCGGTGTTCGGTAAACTGTGTGCTCTCGATGTAGTGTATGCGCTTTATCGACTTTACTGCCTTGCTCGGTGTACATTACCGACTGATCATATATTTACTTTTTTGCTTTTCACCAATTGAATCTTCTAATTCTTGTGACTTTGTCTAAACTAATGACAACAAAATATTCTATAGAGATAACAAATAAGTGGTAAAAATGCTAAGAATCAGGGCAAGAAACCAATTCTGCTCCACTCGGGGCTTATCTTCTATCTATACCATTTCTACCTTTCTCTTTGTTCCTCAAGGAAAATTGTGGTTCATGAAGCCTCCTAGTCTCAGACCCCTCATAATAGCATCCTTGATATGTCTCGCCCCAATAAGAAGAAATGTTTGAGGAACCCTAGTCTAAAAATTGCTTCTCACCAAGACAACCTAGAAACCCCTACCCATACAATTGTTAAGAAAGACTCAAATGACAAGAAAAGAAAGGGCCTTTCTAAGAAAAAAAGAGAATTTGGGGCAAAAAAAGCCAAATTTATTGTTCATGAGGTCAGGTCCGAAGAAGAAGCCATAGAGGAAGCAAG
Source organism: Thuja plicata (assembly GCA_018584345.1). Classification (NCBI taxonomy): domain Eukaryota; kingdom Viridiplantae; phylum Streptophyta; class Pinopsida; order Cupressales; family Cupressaceae; genus Thuja; species Thuja plicata. The sequence goes on from MU223753.1 coordinate 1,441,595, forward strand.
TTCCCCCAGGTTCTCATATAGGATTGCTACTCGCTGTAATGACAAAGGTAAATACAAAGAGGTCACGGATTCGAACTCAGATGATATTGGGGGCTAGGAGACAAGTGTCAAAGGTAAAAGGTTTGTGAAACCAAGTGTCAAAGGTTTGCCACTATTTTTTTTTGGCATTGAAGAATTTATGTGCCCAAAAGATTAACTTTAAATACATGTTTGTTTCAATTGATTGAATATAGTGCCCATTTTCTTTTAGATGGATAAGATCACCATTTCATGTCTTTTGTTTGATGAGATGATTTGGATAAATGAACGTGAGATTGTCTAAATTTCAAAACCCTTGATCAAGTATTGATATTTATAAAGTTAGGGATTGATATTTATAAAGTTAGGGAAAAAAATCACCATAAGCTAGTTTTATGAGAAAATTGACACGACAAAGGACACAATGTGATCCAAAATAAAGAATGATGAGAGCAAAATCAGGTCAATTTGGAAGTAAATTGATGCTAGATGGGATCACCAAGTATATTGTCACTTCCATGTTGCATTTCTTGAATCCTTCTATTTATTATAGTTCATCATACAAGGAAGATGGAAAAGTGAGAATAGACTTATTTGTGCGCTTTCACATTCTTCTCCAACATGACTACAATGAAATCAAGGAAGAGAATAACATTAGATATTAATTTTTAAATTAATCAATTTACAATTCTCTATTTATATATATTATAATTATTTATCTCAAAGACATTGAAAGATATAGATTGAAGGTAAATATAGGCAGCTTGAAATTGATATCTTTCAGCATCTTTTAGATAGATGTACTTAAGATGACTAGGCTGGTTTTAATTGTTTTGTATGTTATTTATTTTGTAATGGGTGCGGGGCACTTAAATAAATCCAAAGGCTGCCTTGGACCCGGTGCTGGGGCACTTAAATATGTAGACTAAGAAGCAAATAGCTCTCCTCACCCACAAGTGGCCTCAATGCCCTAAATCGGAATCAGGTGCAGATCTTAACTACCCTTCTTTCTCAGTTTTGTTCAAGAATGGTGAGCGTGTTGAGGTGAGAAGAACGGTTACCAACGTGGGCGGAGACAATGCGGTGTACAGAGTGGGGGTGAAGAGCAGTCCAAACGTGAAGGTGAGCGTGGAGCCAGATACATTGGTGTTCCAGAAACTCGGTGACCATGCAACTTTTTATGTAGAGGCAATTTGTAGAGGGTTTTTAAGAAATTATTTTTTAATCAGTATGGATGAATTTAATAACATTACATATGTTAAATATAGTGGTTAAATAATGTATCTCTTTGAATAATCTTTGAATAAAAGGAGGTGCAAGTGCTAGTATTTATTATGTGATAATTTTAATAACATTTACACATGTTAAATATAGTGGTTAAATAATGTATCCCTTTGAATAAAAGGAGGTGCAAGTGCTAGTATTTATTATGTGATAATTTTAATAACATTACACATGTTAAATATAGTGGTTAAATAATGTGTCCCTTTGGATAAAAGGAGGTGCAAGTGCTAGTATTTATTATGTGATAATTTTAATAACATTACACATGTTAAATATAGTGGTTAAATAATATATCCCTTTGAATAAAAGGAGGTGCAAGTACTAGTATTTATTATGTGACAATTTTAATAACATTACACATGTTAAATATAGTGGTTAAATAATGTATCATATGGCAATTGGGATCCAGCCATATATTACAAATTGGGGAATCTTAACATCTTAGATATATTATAATAAAAACAAAAACGTGAGACATGTGGGACTATTAATAATAATTATCCCTCATTAAATACCTGGCAGTGCAATTCCATGAAACTCACAAGTTCACAACTCTTTCTTGAGCTTTCTGAGAATATTGTAATCAAAGCTTTAATCTCCTTTTCTGATAATCCTCATGGGCGGTGCAGGTGTGAGATTGGATCGAAAATCAACCAAAATTCCGGCCCGTCCTTCCGGCCCGTCCTTCGCAGCCACAGCACTGCAAACTTTGCTCTTCTGATGTGGAGATGTTGTGCTGCAATTACATACAAAAATGTCTTCTTTATTCCATGGAAACCATCTTCTATGATTTTCAGTCCCTGGTGGAGTTGTTGAAGAAGAGCCTCCCGCAAACTCTGGTTTATTTCTATCCGTTGGCCGGAAGATTGGCTATTTCGCCGGAGGGCGTGGTTTATATCAATTGTAATTACGATGGAGCGGAATTTGTTGAAGCACAGGGGCCGGAGATTTGCACAACTCATGTCGGATAACATCGGTCCCGTTGTTCGCCAGCTCTTTCATTTGAATGGAGCTCTCAATATGGATGGCTCTCTTCTCCCACTCTTAGTGGTTCAGGTAATTTTTAGTATTTATGTTTTTTTTTTGTAAGGATTGTGTTTTCCTTTTTTTTCCAAAATGATTGTTTGTTTTGGTCTTTTTAATTGTTTATCATGTGGTGTATAAACCAAACCATATCTCTAATCCTAATCCTTATTCTATTATTACCATAATCATGACCTAAACTTTAGTCCTAACTATAATCCTAACCTGACCTTTACCTTAAACTTAAATGTGATTCTAATAGTGCCCCTAATCCTAACCCTAATGTAACCTTTATTTGAATCCTAAACTCTTATTTTATTTCTAATCCTATCTCTAAAATTATAATCTTAACTAAATTTCTAATCCTAACCTTGACCCTAGACTTAAACATAACTCTAATCATAGCCCTTATCTGAACCCTAATACTAACATAACCCTTTTCCTATCTTTAATCCTATTTCTAAATGTAATCTTAATCCGACCTTGATCCTAAACATAAGCATAACTCTAATCTGTACCTTAGATTTTATATCATTTTTTTAATAAATTAAATTATTATTAATGATATACTATATTTTATATAATAATAATATATATTAAGTAACATAAATATTGATAAGTCAAATTACGATGTTGCTATTACAACGGTTTAACCCACTCAGTGATTCACACTAACCCATTGAAACATGGGTTAATGACTACACAATTGAATGGTGAAACAATTTCATAACATAAAAATTAATCCAATTCAGACTGTAATTCTTAGCTATATATTTTTTTTGGTTAGTTTTGTTGTATTTATGCTTCAATCAGTTTTATGTTTTTATGTTTATAAAATTGCAAGCAAATCACACTTCAATATTCATCATCAGGATCACATTGTGTCAGACCTCTAAAACATTGATACCAACAAAATCATTCAAACTAAAACAGTAATCAAATAAACTGTAGAAAACTACTCTCTTATAACATAGATATATTGAAGTATCAATCTTGAAATTCTTCTATTTATATATTTTTATTCACAGGCAACAAAGCTGAAAGACGGCCTCGCTTTGGGATTCACAGTAAACCACTCAATCATAGACGGAACTTCAATGTGGCATTTCATCAACAATTTTGCCCAGCTATGCCGAAACCCATCATCAAACATCGCCCTGACGCCTCTCCATACCCGTTCTTTTGGCACACCTCATCCCATAAACATAAACCTAAATCACCATAAAACCACAAAGCTCTCAAATTTCCCCCTTTCCCAACTCCCCCTGAGAGAAAAACTGTTCCACTTCACTCCCCAAACAATCTCCAACCTAAAGCTTGAAGTCAACAATGGGGGAACTTCCAAAGACCCCAAAATCTCATCATTTCAGGCGCTCTGTGCACACATATGGTTCGGCATTACACGAGCTCGAGGGCTTTCACCCACAGAGGAAACCACCTTCATACTTCCAGTGGATTGCGGGCCCAGAATGGTTCCTCCATTACCATCTTCCTACTTCGGTAATGCAATCCAAACGGTGGGCGCCTCCATTAGAGCTGGAGAGCTTTTAAGCAAGGCCATGGCTCATGCAGCAGATTTACTGCATCGCATCATTTTAGGGCACCAAGATGCAAACATTAGGGCCCAATTGGGAAAAGCCCCAACCCTTGTTGAATTGGACAAGTTTATCCCCAAAAATTGTGTTGCCATTGGGAGTTCTGCCAGATTTCCAATGTATGAAAATGATTTTGGATGGGGTAAACCAATTGGGGTGAGAAGTGGATGGGCAAATAAGTTCGATGGAAAGATGGCTGCTTATCCTGGCCGTGAGGGGGATGGAAGTGTTGATATTGAGATTTGTCTCCTTCCCCAAACCATGAGCGCTTTGGAGTCCGATCCAGATTTTCTTTTCTCATGCTCGTATTGAAGTCCTAGGTTTTTTGGACTTTGATAGTGGTGAAAGCTAAGCTTCATATGGTTATTTTGTCACATCATTAAGCAAGTGTTTCATATCACATGAATTAGTGGGGCTGGATTATTAGTTCTTTTAGAATGGTAAGTTAATAAATATGAGGTGTAATAGTTAGAAGCACCATTGTGTAATGTGAGTCATAATAGTTGGACTTACACTTAGAAGTAGTATTATTCAATGGGGTCAAATAGTTGAAGTATTTTGACCAATGTGGGTCATAATAGTCAGAAGAAGTATTTTGACTAATGTGAGCCATAATAATTGGAAGTATTTCAACTAATATGGGTCATAATAGTTAGAAGTATTTTGAATAATGAGGGTTATAATAGGTAGCAGAATTATTGTTTAATGTGGGTCATAACATTCAGAAGTATTTTGATTAATATGGGTCAAATAGTTAGAAGTATTTTGTCTAATGTGGGTCATAACCGTTGCAATCATTATTGTCCAATGCAAGTTATAATAATTGGAAGCATTGTAACTTATGCAACAAAGTTAGTTGATACATGTATTAATATAATATAGGTCATGGATTCTAATCATGACAATTTATATAATCATGTAGTGTATTTCTCAACACAAATAATATTCAAGTATTGAAAATAGTGTTGATTATTAATCACGTAGTGCAATTGTCAGCACACCTAAAATGTTCAATCTTGATGAAATTTTAGTTGGAAGCATTTTGTTGAATGTGGGTCATAGTAGTTGGAAGTATTTTATCTGATGTGGATCATAATAGTTGGAAGCATTTATTGTCTAATGTGGCTCATAATAGTTGGAAGTATTTTGTCTAATGTGGGTCATAATAGTTGGAATCAATATTGTCTAATGTGAGTTACAATAATTGGAAGCATTATAGCTTATGCAACATAGTTGATACACATGTTAATATAATGTAGGTCATGAGTTCTAATCGCGGTGATTTACATAATCATGTAGTGTATTTCTCAACACACTTAAATAATATTCAAATATTAAAAAAAATGTTGATTACTAATCACTTGGTGTATTTTTCAAGGGAACTAGAAAATTTTCAATCTTCATGAAAGTGTAGTTGGAAGTATTTTGTCTAATTTGGTTTGTAATAGTTGGAAGCATTGGTTGTCTAATGTGGGTCATAATAATCAGAAGTATTTTGACTAATGTGGGTCATAATAGTTGGAATTGGTATTGTCTAATGTGGGTTATAATAATTGGAAGCATTATAGCTTAAGCAACATAGTTAGTTGATACATGTGTTAATATAATATAGGTTATAGGTTCTTATCATGACATTTTACATAATCATGTAGTGTATTTCTCAATACACTTGAATAGTATTCAAGTATTGAAGAAAGTGTTGATTATTAATCACGTAATGGATTTTTCCAAAAACCTAAAAAATGTATTTTGTCTAATGTGGGTCACATTAGTTGGAGGAAGTATTGTCTAATGTAAGTTATAATAATTGGAAGCATTATAGCTTATGCAACATAGTTAGTTGATGTAACACCCTAAAATTGGCATCTTGCAACCCTAACCAATTTTGTTGCATTTGTCATTTTTCTGAATCCTCAAAGTCTTATTGCACTAGGCAATTCTGAGTTTTGACTGACTTTACTCGACCTAAGTGTCAAATGCTGAAAATCCTAAATCTGCATTAATCATACATTATGTTTAATTCGTAAATATCTATTGGCCAAACAAACCCTATGATTGAATTAATTTAATTGTAAAGTCCTAGCACTTTAATTAAATTAAATTCACCCCTTTTAGCTAAAACACATAAAAATGAATTAAATAATATTTAATTATTAAATAAATATCCACATTTCAATAATTGAATTTGATTATTCAAATAATTGAGAAAAATAGATTTATGAGGTCATATTCTATTTATTTAATTAAATATTTTCTTTAGTTCAAAAATAGAAGTTTTGAATTAACTGCGCTTTAAAGAGAAAGAAAATAGTTAAATCATAAATAAAACAGTTAAATCAAAAGAGAAAAGAATTAAATCAAAGAAAGAAAATAGTTAAAGCAAAAGGAAAACAATTTATTGTATTCTTTTAAAGAAAGCTTTCTATTTTAAACTGGCTTTTCTATTTGTTTTGTTTTAAAAATGAAAGTTTCTATTCTGAACCGTACATCCTAATGTAAAAATCACCCTAACCCTAACCCTACAAATTTTAGTGCTAAGAAGAAGCACTAGCCCCAAAAGAAAAGAAGGGCTTGCTTGGTGACAAGGAAAATTGCTTTGTTTGGTGAGAGAAATAAAAAGAGCTCCTTTAAAGCCAACTTAAGGCAACTTGATTCCACTGTGGTCAGACCCGCAGAAGCGTGCTCACCATAAAGGCAAGGAGCACACTGTATTTTATACAATCAAGACCTAAGTAGGCCACTATGGTCAGGCCCACATAAGTAGGCCAACCCAAAAAGGTAAGGGGCGCACTGTTTTTGATACAATCAAGATCTAAGCAGTCCAGCTGGGCCTCCTCGGAGATATTTTTTGGTGCAAAGCCCTTTTTATCTTATTATGTGGGGTCAAACTTATCCAATAGGGGCACAACATTGAGATATTTGACCTTGATGATACAATCTGATCGTATTTGTCTCATCCATAAGTCACAAAAGAACGAATGAACGTTGGACATTGTCAGCATCGTTGCCTAGTCATCAAAGATTTTATTGTTTCCAATGGGTGGGTTGCAACAAGAACGGTTGAGGCACTTTGTGGGTCCAAGATTATCTGAGACTGTATAGTAGGATAGAGGGAACGTCCCAGAAGAAAAAGAGAACCGCTCGAGGTCATCTTATCCTTCTGTTAAGCCTCCCCCAGATACATGCATCTGAGATTGAAATCACCTGACACCAGGATATTAGTGATAACCTTTATCATTTGCTATTAATATTATCTTAATCTTTTTCAGCCATCTTTTTTCTTAACCTATGGCAAATAGACGTTTTGTGTAACAGCTCAAGGACTTGGTTCAACTCGAAACTGCTTTATCTAAATTTAAAAAATCAAGAATACCCTTGTAAAGCTGGAGATGCTTTGAAGTTTGAAGTGGAAAGGCAGAGTAATTAGCCACTATAATGACCCGAGTTCAAGCTGGTTGAACGTGCCTCATTTTAATGTGGGGCACACCTGTATGATGCTGGGTGCATGTCTCAGGCGAAGTTTTAAAACACCTGGCTTCCGAGCAGAGAATGAAATGAAGTAACAAAAAATCGAAAATCTCTCGAGAGCAATGACAAATGTATCAAAAACAATATACATTGCTCTCACATTCGGTTCCCTAAAATTCTAGTTGATGATGACTGCACTTAACAGAAGTCAAAAACCATTTTTTCACAAATGTCTCTCTCTGGTCAGTTTTCCATCTTCTTTTTATGGTTCCTTAACAGAACTCAAAAACCATTATTTTTTTCATCTCTCTTGCTAGTTTTCCAACATCTTTTTACAGCTCCAAAATATCAGCAAGTACTTATCTTTTGCCTGGTCCGAGTCCAATGACTTTTTCACTGAAACTACTATCAGAGGGCCTCAAACCCTAGCAAAGGTCCACACAGCCTGAAATTATAGCCTGGTCTGAGCCCATTGACTTTTTCACTGAGACTACTATCAGAGGGCCTCAAACCCTAGCAAAGGTTCACACAGCCTAACATCCAAGAGGCTTTATAGCCTGGTCCGAGTCCATTGACTTTTTCACTGAGACTACTATCAGAGGGCATCAAACCCTAGCAAAGGTTCACACAGCCCAACATCCAATGGGCTTGAATCTTGGTGGCTACCACAACAATGTTTTGACTTGACCACTACACTACATTCTTATCGGCAATTACAAAATAATTGTTAATCAAACAGATTTTTATGCTGATAAGCATTCTACAACTGCAGCAGGGTCTATAGGAGGTCAGCACAATCAGTGTAAGAAGAACAAAAGGAAGACCCATCATATAAAGCAAATATTGGATTTAATTTGTTTTTAAAAAATCGAAATTGAATTTGATTTATTTATATAAATCAGAAATTGGATTTAATTTGTTAAAGCAAAAATTTAAAAAAAACAGATATTAGATTTGATAACAGAAATTGGATTCGATTAATCTATAAAGTAGAAATTGGATTTGATTTGTTTTTATAAAGAAGACCCACTGTATAAAGTGGGAATTAGATTTGGTTTTTTTCAATTGTCCTAATGATATCTATGGTCATTTTTACATAAAATTTTCAAGTATACTAAATCTGGGTTTTGAATGGAAACCTTCATTATGCTATTCATTTGCATTTTATTCAATGGCTCTCCTGGTTGCAGAGAGAGTAATAAAAAGTCAGTGACAAATGCAAATGATTCTTCTCTAGGAGAAGCAGATCTTATTCCCATTTGATTAAATTAGCATGGTGGTCCTTAGTGTCCTCTTGTTATTCTGCCCGTGTTTGCGTCAATTTTTAATCATACCATAAGACCTGGTATCGTGCTGATGTGCACTAATATATTTCAAGCGAATAAAGAGTCTCAGAGAAAACTGCTAAACCACATTGTAGGGCGCCATGCATTTGAGGTCAAAATGAGTTACACATTTCGCTCGTAACTATTGGAGACATCATTGTAAATATTTAGAACTTCAAAATGGATAAAACAACAAAAACTCTCATAACATTTGATTACAGTAGAAAAAATTGGTGATGTTACAACTTCAAGTGTATCCAACAGGAAACTTGAAAAATAGAACGAGATATTCTATGATTGAATTCGATTTTGCTAGTCATTCATATATACATCTAAGCCAAGGCTGCTGGTCTGTACACCAATACCAGGTCCAGTACAATAAAAAATTATCAGTCCAAACTGAGGGTTCATAAATTAAAAAAGTGCAAGAACTGACAAGGCCAGCTTACATCTAAAATGCTCCATTCTTTCACTCTCTCCTCGTATAACCACCAATTGTATTTGTGCAGACAAACTTATTCTACAGACAATTGGCTTGCTCTGTGAACTAGAGAATTAGTTTTCTTTCCTACAAAATGTCAACTGCACTGGGAAATGAGATAAGCATCACATAGCAATCAATATTTTGATAAATTCTAAGGATGAAAATACAGTGAGTCATTTTCTGCCTCTCTGGACCTGATAATTCTTGATTTGGCAGATAAATGGATTTTTCTAAAAAATATTGAAGACGGAAAATTTGAAAAGATACAAATGGATAATACAATCCAACATTCAACTCAGGTATGATGTTCAAGCAGGAGGAGCTGTTTCTGCTCTCCTAAAGAGTTGGATGTTGCGGCTTCAACGGCCTATACACATAAAATTGACACACATCATGAATTTGTTCAGAAAAGAGATAATGTATAGCTGCAGAATCAAAATGTAATTAGATATCGCAAACCTCGAAGCCAATATTTCTGTACAGTTGTTGGGCAATCTTATTATTCATATTTACATGAACAAAAACATCCTGTAGTCCTGTAACAAAGTAAAATTGAGAGAAGAATTATTAATTCAATCCATATGCCCTACAAGGTTAATTCAAATATGCATCAACAGAACCCTGGATGCAAAGAGAATGAAATTATCTACCACAAGATTTAGCAATTTCAATAGCCAGTTGCAACATGTTACTTCCTATCCCTTGTCTGCGTGCAAACTTTGCAACACATACATTGGCTACATAGCCATAGCGATGAGAGCATCCAGATTTACTACCACTCATGTATATGGAGGCTCCCGCCTGTTCCTGATTTGCATTCACAAAATGCTTAAGGTGTGAGTCAAAAAGAATGGAACCTTGAGTACTCACAATGTCAATAGAAAGCATTACTTCAAATATCTTAAGGATCCAAACATAGCATTTTATATCATGTACTAACCCCGGGAAAAGTTTCTCCTTGTAATAATTGTCTAATGCTTAAATCAAGTGTCCCTACTACACTGTTCAAAACAATGCGTCTTTTATTTTTAACTTCCTTCTTAACCTGCAAAAAGCACAGAAACAGTGTCAAAAAGGAAACTATAAATTGCAGCCAACCTACCAATCCAAATATTCTCCTCTATATACATAGTATACAGTATACACACACGTGTGTGTGCAAATGTGTGTTCTTTCCCAACTTTATACCAGTCATAATAATATACATTTGAAGACAGATATGCAACTTTACATGAAACTGAAAATGATTTGAAAAAATAAATTATAAGTAGTGCTAGTCCTTACTGCAACAATGCAAAAACATTTGAGGTAGTGACCATCCCTTCCGAAGCACCGCCGCTTCAGGGCATTAAACTCCTGCCAAAAACAAATTGCCATCAAACCATGCACATCCAATATAGAGAAAATAATACAATCTAAATTGGTAAACAAGCATACATTCTCTTGAGCTTAATAGCAGACATTCAAGTATAGTAGATTACCTTTATTTCCATTCAAGTTCCTTAAACAAGACATATCATCAAACAGAACAATCACCTTTAAAATGAAACTTCTATCTGCAGGTCAATTAGAAGCATGCAGAAAAGTGGGTAACCAGAATCATTGCTGTGATGATGAACAGAATGCATCATTAGATATTGATTATAAATATACATTTTAAGGTGCAGTTACTAGGCGAGCAAAGAAATGTGGCATACTAGAATGATAACCCTCGTTTAGACTGGTTTGAAGATTCAAGAAAATCTAGAGGAATTTTAGGTTATTTTCAAACTAGGAGTTTCCAGGGGGAAATTTTTTTGAAAACTTCAGAATTTGCAAATTTGTTAATTTCACATCACATGGTCAGGGACTCTAGTTGTTGGAGTTATTTGCTCAGCCCCACAAGCCCATGAATCACCTGGAACCAAAACACCTATCACATCTGAACAGAAAAAGCCATGATTGATGCTATGCAACTTTGAGAGAGATTGATGCAAAGAGGAATCTGATATTGAGATTAACCTGTAATGAAATTAGATAAATTACAATGAATACAAAGAATGCTTACAAAAGCGTAAAGATGAAACCCTAGATGCAAACCTTAGAAAAAGATTAAAGAGAGCTTGACAAATGACCACATCATATTCTACATAAAGTTCAATGGATAATAAAAGATAACAAGCACCTAGTTTAGCTTAAGTGAATGAAGTAATAAAGGACCTAATTATAAAATTTATTAGATGATGTCCTTATTACTCCAACAACAGTAACCAGCACATAACGTACACAATGTTTCTTTCTTTTTTTGAAACATAATGACTATATCTTTACAACATCATATAATATTACCAATCACCTGTCCTTAACATTCAAGCATTCAAATGGGAACCTGGAGCTAACCAGCAAAAATCTCCTATATACCTGTCAAACTAAACTAACCTAATCTGTGCTAGCTAACTCCATCAAGCATTAATTATCAGGCAGCAAAGAAAATACAAGTTATCACTATCACACAAATTTACTGGTGTCATTAGCAGATAAGCATCTTGAAACTCTCAACATGTAGTCAAACAAAAATAGTGATCTTTTGTACATATGTCCCTATACCTCAGATTAGCATTGACGTGTAGAAGCAGTCCAGCCTGAATTTCAAAAATCCAAAATCTGGCTTCTAACTGGACAGATTCTCCAACTTGAACAGTATAAAGTTATAAACAAAATGCATTGAAAGCCATACAATGAATTAGAGTAAACATAATAGTTTGATTACCACATATGGTTGTGTAATAAAGCATACTCACATCAAGGCCAACTATAAAAGGTTTCAGTTTACAAACATTGCACTTTAGCATATAAACAGGATGAACTCTAGCTCCACATGCTATGTCATAGAGCACAGAAAGCTGGGTATGTATTTTCATCTTCATTAAGCACAAGGATTTACATTATAGTTGCAGACTCCACCATTCATTAACAAGAGCATCTAAGAATAAAGAAACACAACAGTTCCACCTCAAAGACCCCATGCAAGTCAATGTGGCATACATTGATATGCGAGCGAACAAGGGAACCCAGAATACTAATAGCAAAATTTCAAATAATCAAATTAGTAGCAAATGGCCTTCATGTTGTTAAACGATGCATATCATCATAATGAATAATCAGATCTTCCATAGACAACTTATGTTCCCAGAGGTTTATTATATTGACTCTTGAATTGAAGGGGGATAACTTTATATATTCTATGCTTGAAAGCCAAAAGCCTCAGTATATTTTAAAAAAACCAACCTGTTCTGCAAATTTTCTCTTGTGACTGTCAACATACCTGTCATGAAAGAAAAGATAATAAATCTCAGTATTTTATATAACAGAGGTTAAATAACTATCTGGAAATAAATCAAAAGCTCCAATATCAAAATCTATATTATAACCTTCTATTTACAGCTTATACCAATGTAAAATGAACAAGAATAGAAAATATGAAATTGCTAATAGATGATGGTAAAAACAAACCGAAGATGTCGCTGGTCCTCCCAGTGACTTTCTGCACGCAACCATGCTGCCGTCTACCATTTAACACAAGGCCAGCCACAAATAAGTCATTCTGAATATGTCAAATCATCGAGAGAAAGCAACAGCTTTTTGCAAAGTTTAGAACTGACCCAATACTCTTCATCCAAGACAGCTTCTCGGGCCACAAAATTGCCAAAAACTTTTTTATAACGGGTTTTACAGTCTTGGTCTGTGGGCTGCAATCTGTCAAATGAAAGATCAGATAACCCTGTGGTGTCAACCTGGTGTGTTGTTGAGTCCTGAACCCCAGGAGCACTGTTGCTGCAATGTATAATAGCACACTTCCATGTCCGCTTTCTTGAAATCTTATGCCTGTGAAAACATAAATATCGGTAAAGCTAAGGTTCAGCGAAATTAAAATTAAAGACAAGTATCCAACAGATCTAAACATTATTTCTTTAAAACAATTTAACACATTAACTTAGGTTAAAGCAGATGTTGCCAGGAAGAAACCCAGGCCCAAACCCTAGTCGGCTTAAATTAAGTTGTCATGAGCGAGACTCGTAACTAAATGTATGCAGTTAAAGCTAATATTAGTGCTTAGGTCTAGACACACTCTTATCATGTAACAACTGAAATCGCTTAGAGCTCTGAATATACCATCCACTGTTAAAGCGACCGCAGTAGGTTCAGGATCCTCATGGAAATGAAGATCCAATCTCCCCCTTAAATTTCTGTGCCTCCTCAAATGTAGGTTGTCTAGTGGGTTCTTGAAACTTGAGATCACAACAGCTAGCTCAGTTTGCAACCAGCAAAAACACAAGTGACCACAACAAGACATCAATTCAAGCTTCCTTCACTTCATTAGAATCCAATGGCCCTGACCACTGATTCTCACACAGGACATGGAAACAAAACCGCTGCACAATCCCTTGCATAACAGCTTTAGGAAGGCACGTTAGAAAGCAAATGCAAAGATCAGAATCATCAGATGCATGATGGGATTTACGAAAGAGCAGATACAGTACTTTCCAATATAAATCATCTCCCTAACAACTAATATAAGAAAAGGAAACAATTCTAGGTTCAAAAACTCCAAGCTCACATAAGAGCCAAGCGCTGATTAATAATGCTATCTTGCAATAATACATGCTCTCATCGCAAGGGTTTGTGGTGGTTATCACAATTCCATATTGTGATTTGAGGTTCATATCCACCACCACAAGACATGCAGCAAGGTTGTGATGTAAACCTATAAAGTACATCTGAGTGTGGCCTGTGTTTAAAATCTTAAAATGTGATCCATTAATGTCTAAGAACCTCAGTTCCCTGTTTCCCCTTCAAATTCGACAGGAAGGAAAAATTTTAAGAACGAAGATTTTCATACAGGTATAGAATGGTGGCAGATCTTACAAAAAAGTTTTTTAGACTAAGCTTTTTAATAAATATTAACAGATTTACTTAACAATACAGATTTGTGTACATTTAACATTAAAACTTGCCCTCTATTGAGTAGAAGTTGTGGAAAGACGAAATTTGCTGATCAAAGAATGTCGTTTTGAAAATTTTATGAAAAAATGAGCCATCCGACCAAAGATAAGCCATAAAATATTCGTCTTTAACAGTTAAAAATAAATACACTTATCAAACATGCTCTTCCATGAATGTAAAATATGTGTCTCTGTAGCTTTGCTTATAAATACATAGAAACGACCCACAATTTTTTTTATAAGAAAAAACAACTACAAACATATTAACACAAAAGCCAGAAGGGTTGAATAGCCACACAAAGCTACACAGGTTTCAATAAGGGCTAGCTTCAGAAAAATATAGAACAGCACAATTCCATCAGATATTGAAAATTTATTCAAATCCAAAACATCAATTAAGACCCCAAATAAAAAGCAAGCACAGTTATTTCATTCCACATACCTAACAGGAGATATGGATGATGTAATGGTAAAGGCCGCTCCCCTTCTTTTACCACAGTGCACTACCGGCATACCCCCATACATCAAACCCGGCGATTTTAACATTGCATAACACCTCTTAAAATCTCAATAATAACCAGAATCCCCTGATATACAGGCCGCCCTCTGTACCAATATAACCACTTCATAAAATCTCAGTAAAATTCACACCCATTTCATATAATATTCGGACAATTCACACCCACTTCATAAAATATCGTGATCATTCGCATACACTGCATAAAACAGTTTGACAGTACACGCCCACTTCATTAAATCTTCGGAAAATCCACAGCCACTTCACAAACATCGGGAAAAATCACATCCCCTTCATAAATTCTTCAGAAAAACACAACTTACTGACAAAATCTCTTGACAAGTCATATCGGAAGTCATGCATTCTGTACTCAAAAAGAAAGGGGGCGGGGGATGAATTTATATCATTCCCCTTTCAGATTTGTAGTAGACTTTTCTCTTCCCTTGGCTACATTTTTCCTTTCCCTCGTTTCAGAATTACCGCTATATTTGCTGGCCTGCATTCATACCATCCAAACGGCGGGTAAAGCTGGAATGCAACAATGAGGGTCAGAATCAAACAGTGTTTACCAGAATCCCTTTAACTTTACTTAAGCTAAAGTTGTTGTTGCAAGTTACAACGTTATTCATTGAGGATAACGATCGTTCCAGCAAATAGAATATATCCACATTACGATAAATCCCTACTAAATTCGGTGTAGGGATGAAATTTTGCCACCTGGTAACTTACATTCTAGGTTTCGTGACTGGATTTTCATGTTTTCTCACGCCTCGTTGGATTTTAATTTTATGTGAGAGACATGTTTACATTTTGGAAGGGTAGGTATTTATACCCATGAAGTTATTTTTGTTTAAATGGATTAGTTTTTCATATACTATCATATACTATGAATTCAGAGGAGATTGTTTATGGGTTTTTTACTATTAATGTAAAAATCATTAATCAACTAACTTTCTTTTAATGTTTTAATTTAAGTCAAGTTAAACAACTTTTTGGTATGAGTTGGGATTATTTACGATTATATAAAGACATTCAATACATTCATTCTATTAAAAATGAAGTCATAATCATTAGAGAGAGCAAATTGATAATAACACACTTTAATGTCGTGTAATACAAAGAACAAAACATCTAATCTTAGGTGTTTGTTTATTTTTATTTTTATTATTATTCAATTTCAAGGGATTGGTCAAAGTGTGATAAACCTTGTAGCTTGATCATGTGACAAGCTTACAAAGTATTTTTAAATATCGCTAGTCCCCAAATCTTAGAAAGGGTGGGGTAGATAACTACACATCAAGTGAAGTTGTAGAAAAAAAAACCTTATAGATTGTTCTAGCAAATTTGGAGCACAAATGGAGATCATGGTCACAAATTAGTCACATGCCCACAAATTTGTCCTATAATAGGATAGAGATATGGTATAGAACTCCAAGCAATCAACCTAATAAAGAGGCATGATTTTCTAGGATTTGATTGCTACATACATTATCTATTAAGCATTCATCAAGGTTATCGAGGTAAGTACATTTATTTTCTTTTTACATTTCTCACATCGAATAATTTATAACTACTAGTACTTGAGTTATTACCATTAGTCTAGGTTAAATGTGCTTATTCAAGTATATATTTTATTGGATCAACCTAGACTAAACCTAAGGAATCATTATTTATTTATTTTCATTATGATGAATTTGTCCAATACTACACATCATAACCTTCTTTCTAGGGTTTGATGTCATATTTTTACATCTAAATTTTTTGAGAATATGTCATATTTTAATGTCTATATTTTTTGAGATTATACCTTTCTTATTATGTTTTGTATGCTTTATTGTAATATACATTTTGCTCATGATTTATTGCTATAGCATTGATGTATCATGCTACTTAGAACTTATTTGTTTAATGTATTGTTACACAATGCATCCTAGAGCTACGTTTTGTTACATCATACTTGCTAGAGCTTATAAATTATTTCTTTTATGATACATCGGTGTATAAATTAACGTATTGTACTTATTAGAGCCATTACTATGATTTCACATTGAACTATTTGGCTTCTAAGATATTTATACATTGAGCCCATGCATCAGTATATCCTACCCCTTAGAGTTACTAGTTATAATGCATTGTCATATCATGCTTCTAGAGCTACTTTGCACCAGGGAAGAATCATGATATTCCCATGTGGCACATTAAGCTTTCTTTTATATATCTTTACATCAACGACATCATGTCTTTTCCCCCTAACATATCTTGCTTCTATTGATATATCTCTATACTTGGTGGTATATAATTTCCTATTCATATCTTTTGTGATCTACCAAATCTTTAGCATTTATATTTGGAGCATCATGTACCCCTAAATTATATATTTTGTGCCTTCACAATTATTACTTTACTACGGGGCATTTTTCTAAGTGGTTGTCTTTCTATTTGTGAAGAAAGAAAATAGGTGCAAAGGGCAATCACTATGACGGATAAACAAACCAGGAAGCTTGCACCTAAATTGTTTTAATACATTGGAAGGAATATGATCCACTAGGCTCAAGTAGACTCAAGCTTTAAGTGGATGCAAATGGGTTTCATTTTTTTTGAGTTGAAAGTTGACTATGCAAAAGGAAAAGTGAAAATGCAAGATGTAGGAGAAAATATGATAAAGTAAGCATATAAACAATTTTAGACAACAAACTCAAATCTGACACCAGATCTGGAAATCAGAAACAAAGACTAACATGTGATTCAAATTTCAGTCTGAAATGGCATGAATGGAGCGACCTAGAGGATACGGGGCGACTAGCTCACTAGAGGCCCTAGGAGACACCCTAGTCCTGGTAAATTCTGATGAAAGTTTTTTCACCTATAACTAGTTGTCAAATTCACCTGCAGTTGAACCCAAAATTTTGCCACCTATCACCTGCACACAAAAAATGGGAAATTTGTTGGGAGAAAGGGGTGTGCCTTGGTTTAACCCCTTGTAAAGGAATTAACCTTGAAATATAATTGAAATAGCATGAAAGAAATAGCATGTTGTTAGTAGTAGAGGCTTGAATGAAATATTATGCTTTCACAAGTGTATAATTGTGCATTAAGATGCTTGCAATGTTGCCTTGAACTTAGATCTAGGATATGAAGATCATGGATATCTTCATAAATGCCTTGATCTAGACTTTACTCCTTGTCTTCCATGCTTGATGAATATATTGCCTTATATGTGGAGTACTTGATTGAATTAAACTTGCATCAGTGCTTGAATGTTTGGATTTGGATGATTACTTGACTGAATTGGTCGATGCCAAAATGAAGGAGGTAGCATTGCTTTTATACCTTTCCAATCCATTTCAGGTTTCAAAATTTGAAGAGGGTTGATGGAGATTTGAATATCTCGCTAAAAACCTAAGAGCTTTCTCCAAATTAAATTTGGGCCACATTTAAGTGGAACAAGGCGCCTCCCAAGGTACAAGGTGACCTATTTCTACCCATACCTTATGAGGTACCATATTTCAGGAAAAAAAGGGCTAAAAAGTAAATTGCGACCAATTAAAAAATAAGAATCCCAAAAATGTACATGAAATCGGGTTTAGAATATAAATAAATACAAAATACCACCTAATTTTGAAATAGAGCCTATGTATGCAAGAGGAAGGAAATGATTGAAATAATAAATGGGACACACCCATAATTAAGGGGTCCTCATAGAAATTTGATATATTGAATTAATAAAGGGGTTGTAATTTGAATGAATTAGTTAATTACTTGTAATTGGAGGATTTAATTAAAGAGACACGTCCACAATTAAAGGAGGCCTCTTTTTTAAATTAAATTAATAAATGAACAAATATTTAAATATTTATTAATTAAATGCATAAGAAAAAGATCAATTAATGCATGGAAGCCTTGGACACTAAAATGGATTTTAGCAAAGGACTAAAATTATACTACTTACAATTTAGGATGCTACACTATTTATATTTGAGGTTATCTTGGTTCCCTCTCTTCTACATTATACCTAATATTGATATGTACCTTGGGGACTTTCCTATCATCTCAATATCACATAGTTGTTGATCATTATCACTTTTATTTAGGTTTGTATGACATTTACCTTTTCTTTATATATTATCCAACTTGTGTTAGATATATAAGACAAACAAATAACCAATAACTTTGTAAGAGAGATTCTAAGCTACAATATTTGTGAATGCATTTAAAAAAATAAAAAAAAAAGCAAACTAGTGATTCCAAGAGATATGAAAATGTCGAGATGATAGAATTACATTAGAGTTTCTCCAAAATGAGCTACAAGAAGACTGAAAATACAAGGTAGGTAGTGAGAATATATAGACCACAGAGAGGATGGAGGTGAAAAAACTAGCCAATAGGGAGTGACCACCAAGTGGTTTAAAGATAACAAATAATCTTCTCATAATAGTAAATGGGATCTCTCTTATAGGATGGTGACACCTGATAATGCCCATTCACCTAATTATTCTCACTTCATTTACCTAAGAAAGCTTTAAAAATCTTAGAAAAAACCTAAGACTTATGAAAAATAATTAACCTACTGGGAAAATTTAAATTTTTTTATAGTAACACTCTCATAATGATTGATTAGGTGGCTAAAGAGAAGAGCACAGAATAAACCAACACAAAAATGAAGTATTTTCCCATACTAGAGAGAGAGAGAGAGAGAGAGAGAGAGAGAGAGAGAGAGAGAGAGAGAGAGAGAGAGAGAGAGAAGAAGGANAAGAGAGAGAGAGAGAGAGAGAGAGAGAGAGAGAGAGAGAGAGAGAGAGAGAGAGAGAGAGAGAGAAGAAGGACTAAGAATCCCCCAAAAGAAGACATGTTGCACCCCAACAAAGATCATAAATGAAGGAACTTTCTTTCAATGTATTTAGTCCTCTAATGGTGGATTAGATTACAAAATATGATTGTAGGTTTACCAAATGAAATTCCAAACTTGATGAGAACATTTTAAATCCAAATATTGTTAGTAACAATATTAACTACTCAATAATAATCAACATCTATAGATGAAAGAGCATTAGAAAAGTACTTCTTGCTTGACTAACCATGTGACAAGAAATAACTTGAAGTACAGAATTGTAATCATAAGACTCACCTACCCAATATAAATCTTATCTGACCAAATCAACATTTGCATTTGTTTCTTAATGGATCACATTACTTTGAGTACCTTGAATGTAGTGAATAATCCACTTAGTTTATTTCTAGTGTAGCTTATGTGGCTCCTACATGAATCTAGAAATTGTGCCTACAATATATGATATGTTAGGTCTCAAGTGAGTTAGGTAGATGAGACTTCCAACACATTGATACAAAGTTTCATCCACAAAAAGTGAAGAACTCTTAGCCTCAAGTTTGACCCTAGACATAACTAGAGTCAATGCATGCATACAATTAGTCATAAAAATTCCAATGAACTTACAAAGTGCGTACTTAGACTATGGAAAGAATATACTTGAAGAATGTTGAATACTTGATCCTAAATAATTAGTGTAATACACCTAAGTATTATTGACCATGGATGGAATTCTTCACTACCTAAATGGTGGATGAGTGACTCCATGTGATCAACAAATATTCAACATAGAGAAATAGGAATGTGTGGGTATCATCCTATAACATAATATAGAAATTAAAATTATAAGGGCATTAACTTAACCCAACATTTAGTATGAATGAGTTTGTCTTGTCATACCAAGCTCAAGGGTCATGTTTGAGGCTATGAAAAGACAAGTGAAGGATCATGTACAAAACCTTGTGATTTCTTCATGTATATCTCCTCTTGAAGATAAATATGAAGAAAAACACGCTTCACGTCCATCTAGTTAACTTCTTATCCATGGGGTGCAATAATAGAAAGGAAAATTCACATGGAATTCATTTTTAGATTGGTACAAATACCTCATAGTACTCAATCCTAGGAACCTGGAGAATCCTTTAGAAAATATGTGGGCCCTATGCTTATCAATCCACCCATCTATGAATTTTATTTTTAATAGATCCAATTGTTTTGAACAAGTTTCCTTCCTTTAAGAAGGGGGACTAGATCCCATTTGTAGTTCGTCTCCAAGGAACTAAACTCCTCTTTAATAGTAGCACCCCCATCAATGATATCATAAGCTTCCCAAAAGGAATATTTAGAATCAAATTTGTAGAAATGAATAGATGTGAAGCCTTTTAAAACTTTGATATTTATTTTTTGGTGTCCAATGGATACCTAACACAATCAACTATTAACTCGGATGTATATCAAGCCCAAAGGAGTCTTGTAACTAGATAATTTAAAGGAGAATCTAAGTGAAGAGTGTGGATCTTTATTATTTTCACCCACTCAAAGATACTCGAATCTAAGTGATGACTAAATGGAGAATGTAGATCCTCATTATTGTGTACTTTACTGATAACCACTATATTCTAAGTGAATTCAATTTTCTTGCTAAAACTTGTATGATCGATATGGTAGGAATATAGGATATTAGTTGATAAGGAAAACAAACAAACATCATAAAATATTCCATAACCAATATCAAAAAACCTTATCCTAAGAAGCTCCAATGGTAAATCATTACCCATAAGTATGTAAGGCGTAGAGTATGGATCTAAGGATAAGAAACTTTCTTGTGTATTAGCCATGTGGTGAAAAGAAACCGATTCAATAGTTACCCAGTATATAGCTGTGAAAAAGTTGCAACAAGAGCCTTTTCCTTTCTTGTCCTCTTACAAGAATATATGGCCTTTAAATATCCTCCTAATAAATCTTTCTTTATTGAATTTTATACATTAATGTTTCTCTTTTCAAGAAGATGGGTGAGATGAGATATTATCTTTTTTAGGCATTTGTGCTCATTGTGACTAAACTTTGTAGGAAATGTACACTTAACCTTCTCCTTATCAGATTTTTCATTTTTAAATAAAGAGGTTCTAGAAACTAACTATCGGGGTGTTAATTTCTAATCTTTTAAATAACCACAATTTTTGGAGTGAATTCAATTTTCTTGCCAAAACTTGTATGGTTGATTTGGTAGGAAAATAGGAGATTAGTTGACAAGGAAGACACACATAGAAAATTATAAAATGCCCCATAACCAATAGCAACAAATATTATTATGAGAATCTCTAATGGTGAATTATTACCCATAATAGTGTAAGGCGTAGAGTATGGATCTTAGGATAAGAAACTTTCTTATGTATTGGTCATGTGATGAAAAGAACCTGATTCAATAACCCAAGTATCTAATTACAAAAAAATTATTGCAAGAGCCTTTTCCTTTCTTATCCTCTTACAAGAATATATGGCCTTTAAATATCCTCCTTATAAATCTTGCTTTATTGAATATGGTACCTTAATATTTCTCTTTTCAAGAAGATTGGTGAGATGAGATATTATCTTTTATAGGAATTTGTTCTCATCATGACTACAATTCTTAGGAAATGTACAGTCAACCTTCTCCTTATCAGACTTGTCATCTTTAAAGAAAGAAGTTCTAGAAACTAAATGTGAGGATGTTAATTTCTAGTCTTTTCTTTCTCCATGATTCTTCTATTTTATTATGCTTTTCATTAACTTTATAATCCTTAATGCCATAATATGTAGCCAAGGCATGATTCTTAGAGGGTTTAATATTGCCCATTGGTAACTATTGGATTCATTAAAATACCTATACAAAATTTAGTATTATTCAAGTCATGAATATCAAGTAGTCACACACTTTGATACTATGTAGGAGAAGCCAAGACCTAAATGTAGCAAATAAACCTTTAACTAGTGCAACAAAAAATTAAGCATGATAGGATTTCTCTCATATATAATGTGATGAAAGTTTAAAATGATGAACCTTGCATATATGGGAAAGGTAGAGGAGATATGAAGATAGGATGAAATAAGTGAGTACCCCTCCAAAGTTACAACACATGTATGCTTAAAAGAAAAGTTTGTGAGCACGTGCAAAGTCTCATTCAATGAGTGTCTCATAAGGCAAGTACATCTATCTCAGCTAAGATGAAATGAGAAAAAAAATTAAAATCCCTAAGTGGAGACTTAACTAATGTGAATAGGGTTCTCCTAGGTAGGATAAAAGCTATTTGGTTTGATATGTTACTATTTACACTAATGCACCAACTTGTCATAGTTTATGAATTCACTGGAAAACGCATCAAGATAAGGCATTGTGTAGGAAGCTCTAAGGTATTTTTAGGAGCATAAAATATAGAAATAAAACTAAATAGTTTGGACAGGGTTTAAAGAACATACTTAAGATCAATTATTTGTCATCTTTCTCCATTCCACATTGTTTCAATCACAGTCTTAGATTTCAATTCATTATGCCAAAGAATCACAAATATGTATAAGGAAACACAAACAACATTGATACAAAAATATAAAATCTACATAAAAATCGCAAGGAAGTAACATGGTACATGAACAACCCATGCATGTAAAAGAAGAAGATGCGTGTAAAAAAAAAAAAAATATTTGGGTCAACATGAAAGAGACCTAGATGAAATGGTTATATTAGTATTTTGCATTTTCCATAAAATACAAGGAAAATAAAAGACATGACAAATATATAAATTCTTATATAATGAGAAGAACACAATAAACCAATTGACTAGTTCAAACTGAGGGTATATTGATGCATACAAAGAGAAAGGGAAGCAATCAATATGAAAGGGAATATGTGGCTTGGGATCTATCTAGATTTTTTTTTATGGATTCAAAAAAGAGAATGAAGAGAAATAAAAAAATGTCAAGAAGAATTGCATAACTCAAGGTCTATCTTACTCTATCACTAGGAGTCATGAGAATTAATTGGTGTAAGATGAATTACTTGAACTATTGTAATTTTTTGTTGGTCACTCATTTCAAATATCATGAAAGGTATGTTATGAAGTGCACAATCTAGCATACATTTTTTGCTAGGTAGCTTGTATGCTACCAATGTTCTAGGGAGCATGTCAACATTGTTTGTGTATATATATATATATATATATATATA
>MU223753.1:1465419-1477827 GCA_018584345.1 Thuja plicata
GGGATCCTTGAGAAGGATATGCACAAGTAGAATGAGTTATTTATCTCCCCAAGATTGTAGATGAGAACAAAAAATTATGAATGTGATTGTGTTTTTTTGAAAGGAAAAATGATTATGGTTGTTAATATGACAACATGCACAAGTGTCACAAAGTGGGTAACAACACAATAGATAAAGAAACGCCTAAATACCTCATGAGAAAATAAAAGAGAGCAAGATAAAGGTAGACTTAATTTCATGTATTAGTTGTTTCAAGGTGTGTGTCCTTGGTCTCCTTGTGTTGTGTAATGTAGTGGTAGTTCATGACATGGATTAACCACCTCTCATGCTTGTATAATTCAGGTGGTTGTATCGGGCATTAACATGTCAATCTTTTGGTGCAATGGTAGCCAATAATTGGTATCAGAGTCGAGGTCATGGGTTTGAACTTTGTGCTTGCACCGGGTGGTATTGTTACAAGGTGTGTGCCCTTGGTCTCCTTGCATTGTGCAGCGCAACGATGGTTCGTGACATGGCTTAATCATCTCTCATGCTTGTATAAGTCAAGTGGTTGTATCGAGCATTAACAGGTTGATATTTTGGTGCAACGAAAAACCAACATTAGTGATCATAATGGCAAAGACCATCTCAATGTGATGGCATAAGAAATATCAATATTATGATATAAATGATTCACATACTATGATAGATTCAATACCAATATTTTTAGAGTCACCAAAGGACTCAAGCCTCCAAGATCACCTACAAAATCTAAAAGATATACTACATAGGAGAGCAACAAGAGGAGTGTTATTCTTGATTATGGACATAGTTCATTATATTGATATTGTAAACATTAAATCTACAAAAGGTGTCTTTCTTATAAAAGAAATGTTGATAGGTATGATAGACAAGAGTGTAACACATTTTTTATCGTATAAATTGAAACAACTAACATTTGGAGCAGGCTCATAAGCCAAGATCATGAACACAAGAATTTACACAAAGAGAGAGAAATATAATTCTCTAGGAAATGACATTGAGCCGAGATGATAAACAATGTACATAAGCTTTTATTATATAGGAAAGAGTGAGAGAGGGAGCACCAATGAGGTGCGAGGGTAGTTACAACTACCTGACAACTACATGGCATGTAAATACTAATGTAGATAAACAATAAAATATTGATAAAGTTTACCTAACCTCTTTTTTCTATTGAGTATGAGTTGTAAACATACAAAATACATCCAAATAGTTTATGGTATATCAGAGTTTATCAACATGTTACTACAATTACAAGTCCATGAGAGTCAAGATATGATCAAAATACAAGGGTGCGTAGCATATGATTAAAGTATAGAGGTACATAGCATGTGATCAAAAGGTCTCTCTAAATAATACTATAGATGACATAACCATCATAACCATATATAACATCCCTTCTTTGCGATTTTAGGGACATCAGTTGGGGCTGCTATAGGAGCATCAACAAGATCTACATTGGGAAAAGTGTCATGCCTCTCTTTACCCTTGTTTTCCTTGATTTGTTGGAGGAACTCTCTGAAGGTGATGTCAAAATCATCTCTATCTTCCTTAACCTTAGTGGTTTCATAGCCATATGCCACCTCTTTATTTTTTTACCTCTGCTTTACCATCTTGGATCAATTTCAAGAACTTGTCTTCCTTCAGCTCGAGGATCACAATCACCTACAATGAGATGTTATAATATATGAGTCTCCAGAGAGACTCAGTAAGACACCAAGTCGTACCATTGAAAATATCATCATTTATAAACTTCCAAACTTGCCATGACACATATATAGATAAGATAGACCAGAACAAATTGTTGCCTTTATTGAGACTCAAGAATCTTCTTGGCAAACATGGAGGATTTTAAAATTACTGTTAATAGTGAGACCAAAAATACCCCAAATTTATTTGGCAAAATAATAATCAAAGAAAATGATTAACTGGTTCACAACATGTGCAGAAAGAGCAAGTATTGAGCTCCCCATTGGGTTTCCTAATAGGTAACCTATGGAGAAAAATGTGCCACATGAAACAAGCCAGATTAGGTTCAATAGGACTATGCTAGAGATTCATTAAATGTTTAGACCATGTTGGGGGGTCCAAGTTTAACTTTCATGTGTCATTGACATGATCAAATATATCATTGGAAACAATTAGCAGTCTATATATATATATATACACACACACTTTTCTTTGGTCAGGGGAAATCAGGTACCATCAAGCCATTTGAGGAGGTCAATCCTAGTAGTCTCCCCACAACACTGTCTAGGAAGGTTCAAGGTTCTACAGGCATCCCTCAGCAGGGTAAAGGTTCTCTAGTAAGTATGGGGGAATTCAAATTTTTGCACCTGTTCTTGCCATAAAATTAGACTCCCATTTTGAATGATGTTACAGAAACATAAAATGCCTTTATTAGCCCACTTTCTAGTAGAGCGACTATAATGGAGGGCAAGTGGTTTGTCACAATGAAATAAATTCCACCATATGGAATTTTCTCCACATATTCTATTGTTTTCATCAAAGACATTGTTATTAGAAATCAAGTGTGTGACATTGTTCCAACTTTTCCAAATAGCTTTGAAGACATTAGATCCTACAACACCAAGTTCCATCTTTCCAGCCAGTAGATCGCTAATCTGAAGATTTTTCTAGGATTTTTCCTTAACTGGAGTGACCCTATCTATATTAAATGTATGATCAGGATCTTCTAAGGTTCCTCTCCCTGAGAGGCCTTGGCAATCCACTTAATTTCTAGTGAAGTACACTGGATCCTCAAATCTTTCAGCCCCAAACCTCCTAGCTCTTTATTCATAGAACACCACTGCCACCTAACAACATGTCTCTTTTTATTTCCCATGTCATCAGACCACATAAATTCTCTAATTATCTTTTGTACATAATTGATTTGAGTCTGATTGAACAACCAAGAATAAGCATAATAGATGATGTAAGAGGAGAGTATCTTTTGGGAAACTTGAAATCTACCTACTAATGAAAGGTATTGATTATTCTATTTATCCATCTTCTTGTCAATTTTCCATTTGACCCATTCCCACATCTCTTTCAGATTGGGATTAACAGAGAATGGGATCCCATAATATCTCACAATGTGACTAGGCCCTCCCCATGCCAAATAGTACTTATTGTACCATACTGAGGGGTATCATCCCACCCCAACATGATGGATTTTGGGAGGGAGACTTTACTCCCAGAGGTAGAGAAAAATATATCCAACTTCCTCATGAGATTGTGTAAATTATATTCAAATATATAAATGATAATTATCGTGTCATAAACAAATTCAACATTAGAGATTTCCTCACTATTGCGAAGTTTTATACCTTTAACCTTAGGGGATATTGTATTATCCCTCAATAGATAATATAGAGCATCTATAGCTAGCACAAATAATGCATGTACCAGAGGGAATCCTTGCCTAATAGACCTTGAAATCTCAAACTAAGAGGACCTCATACCATTTATCTCCACTGAGGTTGTTGCCCCATTCATTAGTGTCATGACCATTTGGCAGAAAAAGGAGAGAAGCCCAAGCTGTCAAGCATCATATAGATAAAGTTCCACTCAATCCCGTCGTATGTTTTTTTATAGTCCAAGAGAATCATACATGCTTTCTGGTCTAAATCCTTAGCCCAATATAGTGCTTCCCAGTAGGTAACAAGGTTCTCCAGAATATACTTCCCATTCACAAATCCAGTCTAACTGATAACATGTGGCAGTATCTTATCAACTCTTAAAGCTAGTAATTTAGCAAGTATCTTGTAGGATGCATTCGATAATGTGATATGTCTCTAGTTTTTTATTAGAGTTATATCCCCATCTTTAGGAATCAACTTAATAAGCCTTGTATAAATTTATTATCCCGGATACTTATAATTAATGTATTCAGAGTAGACTAGGAGGATCTCCTCCCCAATCCACTCTATGTTATCCTTGCAAAGTTCAACGAGGAGACCATCAGGCCCAGGGGTCTTATCACAACTCATATTGAGGATATCAATTTTTATCTCCTCCACGGAAATAGTTCTATTAAAGAGGGTTGCATCCTCCACTGTAACTTTATTTTGGATGACTTTCCTAATCTTGCCTCTAGCTTCCTCCATGATATGCCCCACATCTTCAGTAGAAAAGAGGTTGGAGTAAAAGGATGCAAAAGCTTGGAGATGTCCTCTTGGGGGGTTAATGGTGTTACAATTCTCACAAAGGAAGTCAATTCTATCTTTGTCCTCCTTAGTTTTAAGTAATTGAAAGAAGTACGTAGACCCCCTGTCTCGATGGGTAAGCGAGTTTATTCTGGCTCTGGTTTTTACAACATGAATTTTGATGTTTTGAAACCTTCTAAGAGATTCTCTAGTTTGAGATAAGGATTCTTGGGCATCTTGATTAGAAGAATTAGTATGTAGTTTATCCTTTTCCTGACAAAGCTGATCATGCAACTCAACTTCCCGCCTTCTATTATCTTTGGTTGTTTTCTTACCAACAACTTGAAATAGGGCCCTATAACTTTGGATGTTCTGAGACCACTTAGCTATGGCATTGGAATGTCTCACAATGCAACTGTTGTACCATCTAATAATGCTCACTACAGATTATATTCCATTAACCTTCAAGAGGCTGGTGTTCAAAGAAAAGTCATTACTCTTTCTCACTGCATTATATGGTCTATCGTTCAGAAAAATGACACACACCACTGGGAAGTGATCAAAAAGAGTGTATGGAATGAAAAATATACCCACACCATTGGAGTCATGTTTGATACTGAAAGCCTCCTTATTCACATAGAATCTATCCAACATGGAGTAAATCCTCCTATCTCCTTGTTGAAAGTTAGACCATGTATGTCAGATACCCTTGAAATTTGCCTTATTCCCAACAAGGGGGTCAAACAACATGAGCTTATTAATCATCTTATACCAGTAAAATTTATCATTCCCTCTCCATTCGAATCTTGTTCCCCCTGATCTGTCTTGTGAACTTTCTATCATATTGAAATCTCCCCTAATAATCTAGGGAATGTTCTTCAGATTACACATCCATCTCCATAGTTCTATCACGTCTTTGTAGTTCTATCACGTCTTTGTGCTCATTAGGAGAATATACATTAGCAACATCAATTTCTGAACCATTATATTGTAGGGTGATCCATATCAATCTATTGCACAGAGAGTGACCCCAGCTAGAGATAAAAAAAATTCCATTTAAAGGTCTAACTAGAATAGAAGCAACACCCCTACCTTTCTGGTGATTGGTATAAAAGCCTTTATCATCCTTCCAGATGCATTTTAAACTGATGTCTAAAGTGAATCCTATAGCCTTAACTTCCTAAAGGATAAGGCAATCAATCTATTTCTGCATCATAAGGAATCTTTTGACAACATATTTCTTGTATGGGGACTCTATTACCAGGACATTCCATGAGGCATATTTTAACTCCATGTAAAACTTTAAAGATTTGTGTCCATGGGAGCTCTAAAGCACTTGAAGCAGTTGGGGAGCTACTTCCTAGGGTGCTTGGCAACTTTCATATTGGAGCCAGGGCCATGAGGCTTTCCTCGCTTCCTCCTAGAAATAATTTCAACACCCTCTTGGATAATGATTTTGGGTCCATCTCATTATTCTCTTTATTAGCTTTAGGCCTCCTCTTCTTCTTACGGGCCTTAAAAACAAACAAGTTGGAATCATCATCCTCTACATGAGAGAGTACTATAGTAATATTACTAATTTCTCCTTCTTCAAGTCCTTCATTACCAGAAATTTCAGAAGGCCAAGCACTTGGTCCACTCCTATGGGCATAGATGGTGACAAGTGGGGTAATGCCACCTCTATTGGATAGAGGATGGATGATACTAGGGGGGAGGCATTCTTTTGAGCCTTCTCTAATTCTTAATGTCTCTTTTTGTCCCGAAATTATTCTTGTCCTTTCTTTCTCTTTGATAAAAAATTACCATGTGAAAATCTACATTAGATATCACTTTAATAATTTGAATTTAAATTTCCATAATGAAAATTTATCACTTTAATTATTTGATTTCAACCCCTTAAACAAACTGCTTCATTGACATCATATTATCATTTATTATATCAAATTCAAATTAAATACGAGCACAAACAAAACAAACACTTATTTTTAAAAAAGTATGAGACAATTTTTTCATTATCAAAATTAGGATTATACTATGCCCTGTCTTTTTGGATTGAAATGAACTATCAACGAAATTTGGTTTGGTTTTTTCTTGGGTTTGAAGATGTATATCATGTAAGCAACTAAACTATGGGCCCATAAAAGTCATTTAGTGACTATTATGATGTAGTGAAAGAGATTCACTTGTAACGTGGTGCACAATTAATTGATTAAAGATTGATTGCTAAGGGTGGAAGTGAATGACTAAAGGACTTAGTTGACTTAATAATTGAGGACACATCATTTGATGAGTCACCTATCTCATTTTCATTTATACTCAAGGTTCTTTTCATATGTTTTTTTTTTTTATAAATATTTTACAAGATCATTAATAAAATTAATTATATTTTGAATTTTTAATGATTAGAATCAATGGATTAGATTTTTGTATTCATTGTGAATTTTATAAATGATTGTTTAATTAGATATATTTTAAATATTATATTATATCATATAAAAATAAAAATGATTGCATTTTGTGATATAATTAGTTTTATCAAAAAAAATTTCTTTTAATACAATCTATTGTTTTAAAAATAACTAATTATAGGTTTGAATTCTTAATAATTAGAAAACTTTAGTTTTAAATGAAATGTAAATTATTAATAAGAAAAATCTTAGATGTAATGTGAACAAGTGCCACATAGTCCCTTAGTACTTGCCTTTAATTATTATGTAGTTAATTATAGTTATAATCTTATATTTAAATTTTATTATATTTATTATAAGTTTTAAATATATTAATTTTTTAATTATTATAATTTTTTAAAATTATAATATAAATAATATTTTTTGTAATTAAAAAATCATAATGTAAAATTATATTGGTAAGTTAATTCTAATGAAAATTAAAATTTTAACAATCTTAACCATAATCCTAATTTTAATTAATTTTAAAAACTTAACCATAATCTTTAAGTTTTCTTTTTAACCATAATCCTAATTTTAATTAAAAATATTTTAATTAATTATAAATTTATATAATTATAATAATATACTTTTAATAATTATAATTATAACAATTAGAAATATCATTTCTAATTATAATTATTTAAACAATTATTAATTATTAATCTTAATTATAATTAATCTTAATTTTATTTTACTAATATATCTTTTAATTATATATATCAATAATATTTTATATAATACTATTATAATATATATAATATAATTAAGTAGTAAATATTTTAAGATGTGTAGTAGTTATATATCTATTATTTCTTAAACATCCGTGTATAAGACCCCAAGTTTTTTTAGCAAATAAGATAGTTGTAAATTACTTTTCTTAATTTATAAATGTAAGAAATATGCATCTCTACCATAAAAAAATGTTAATTGTATGATAAAATTTAAAAATAATTGATTTTGATTGGTAGAAATACAAAATTTTAATCACTTGTTAGCAAAAATTCACTGCAGTAATCCACTTATGAATGCCTAGAAAATGATATTCATAATGTACTCATTTTCTTAGAGTTAAAAAAAACTAACTATTTCTAATGAGTCAAATTTGAAATGCCTTGAAATTGAGCTCAAGTAGTGTGGATTTGTCAATATGATTCACTATTTTTTCCTCGTTCCACTATTTCTAAAGTTTAGATATTTATTTATTCATTTTCTATATTCTACAAATTACTTATCTCTAATATGATTGGTTGAATTGGTTGGGTGTTATAGGACCCCTTTTTCGACAATTTCTATTATTGTTTGGTAATAATTTAATTAATTTTGAAATCATTTTTATAATTTATAGTATATTTTTATAACATATATATTTTATATTTTATTACTATAAACATGTTATTTTCATTACAAAATTCAATTTCAATATATATGAACAATATTATAATATGTAACTATTATATATTCTAAAATATTTACTATATTATATATTTTAAATATATATATTATAAATAATAAATAATTATTACAATTTTTTTTGTATTAACTATAAGGAGATCAAAAAAAAATAAAAATTAAGAGTATAATGGGAGAGGCTCAATCTCAGTCATACGAGTTCACGGAGAGTATGAGAATTAGTTACAGAGCATAAAAGAGAACAGATTAAGATAGTATATCGTTGTTATCATCAACCTAGGCGGTCCAGCCCGAGGGGCCTTCCATCCAAACGATGTTTTTCTTGTCCTGAATTTGAGACGGCATGGAGATTTGTTGATTTGTAGCATTCTTGCTATGGTTGACTTCCTTGGTGAGCTTTTTCAGCGTTGCTTCAAAGTTGGCAAAGTTGTCAATGTGGGTTCTCCAGTCATAACCGTCCTTAAGCTCATACACGAACTTGGTAGCCTGGCCAGCTTGAAGAAATCTTCTAATTTTCTTTTTATCTAGAGTCATGTTCACGTTCACCTGCGAGGAAATTTTTAAATATGTAAGTTTTCAAAAAAAACTCAGTAAGGGATCTGGGGGAGTCTTGAAACCTTTCTTCATTTCTGCATTTCCAAATCTGCCAAAGGATGTTAGAGGATAACATGTTCCAGAAAAATTTCATATCATTTTTAACACCATTAATATGACCAGTGACAATTTCAAAGATATTAATAAACATAGGATAATTAATACCAAACATACGCTAGATACTTTTGGCAAAAGAGCAATCAAAGTGTTGGAAAGATTGCTACAATTTAGACAATTGTTATTTTGTCATTGATGTCAAACCTTAACTAGTGAGACTAATGTTGTATGTTTGAGTATCTTATCCATTGATTGATGAAGATTTGAAAAGAATGGGATAACAAGAAGACCAAGGAAATGGTTGAGTTATGAGTATAAACCAGGGTACTTGATCATTTGGCACTTTGGAAAAGTGATACGTTGTTTATCTAGCACTGATAGTTCACTGGAAGGTCAATGTCGAGCAAAGCAAATTTGATGTCGAGAAAAGCGAAAGGTGATGCTGAGCAAAGCAAAGATGATGTCGAGCACCAGTGAAATGCCAAGGGAGACAGTGGAATGTCGAGCATCAGTATTTTGTTTATTGATGAGATTTGAGATCTATGGTCGACATAATTGATTTTATTGGGATATGCATTATTAATTAAGATTGGTCCATATTCATTTAATGCACGAGAAACCGTTATTAGCGTGTGGATTCAATGGTTAATTAATGACTGTATTGGAGAAGTAAATTAAATGTAAAGATGGAAAGATCCATTGGATCTGACCTAACCTAAGATCTACAATCTTGGATAAGCGACAAAAGATTTATCTAACCTAGATGTAGAGGTATAATATAACCTACTATGGTTATTGTTAAGATATCAAAGGGAATGCAAAGTGTTGCATGGTTAATTGACTGATTGGCAAGACCTAAGCAAAGAAGGCTGAACAGAGAAGCAGAGAGAGATTGCTTGACGGATTTCCAAGCAAATCTGAAGTTTGAAATGAGAATGGAGGTCACTCAGTGAATTAGCATTAGAGTTGTAAACTGGATCTGGATTTGCAAAGTAAGTTGTATGTATCAGATCACACCTGCTTATTACTTTCTAACCATTGTAATAGTACAAATCCTTTAACCAGGTTGACCTAACAGTCATTGTATAAATCCTTTTGAACAAGGTGACATTCAGATTGGAATGTTCTAAGTCCTCTAACAAGGCCACTCCTAATAGGGTGATTAAATAATTTAACCAAGTCACATTTGACAGTGTGTTTTGTAACCTTTAACAGGGTTGGATCCTCACAGGGCATCACTTCAGAAGAGTGAAATTTTGGCAGCATGTTACTGGTGGTTTTTCCCATATTAGGTTTCCACGTTAAATCATGGTGTCAAAATGTGTGAATTTTATTGTTGTGTTTTACTGTTAAGTCTCTGCAAGTTTAATTCATTAGTACAGTAAATTGCACACTTTTATTGTTTATTACTGCCGAGCAGATCTGAGTTGTTGAAGTTGATTTAAAGTTTTATATGGGCACATCTAGACTTGAGGATAACTGATTCACCCCCCTCTTAGTTATTATGAATTCATATTAACAATTGGTATCAGAGCTGTGTTCTCTTGAAAAGTTTGAAGGTACTTGGAGATAAAGATCAAGATGTATAAAAGGGATGGACCGAAGAACAATAAAAGGGATGGACCGAAGAACAATAAGGAAAACTTTCCTGCATGGCAAATTTTGATGAAACTTCATCTGGCTGGTATTGGTGAGTCTGCTAAACGACATATTGAAACATAATATGTAGCTCCTACTGGAACTCTAAATGCTGCAGAACTAAGATAGAAGCATGAACATAATCAAGCAATGCTAGAACTTGCATCATCTCTGAACTATCATGAATTTGAGGACATCAAAGATTGTACAAGTGCAAAGAAGATGTGGGATACCCTTACAACTATCTATGGAGGTGATACAAATGTACTGAGAGCCAAATCTGAAAGCTTGAGAGGTAAGTTTGATGATTTAAAAATGCAAGAAGGAGAGAATATAGTGCCATACTATGATAGGATAAAGGAAGTTGTAAATGCTATTACAGGAGCTAAGGGAGTAATTGATGATGATACTATCATGAGCAAGGTACTGAGAACACTTCTTCCTATTTATGCTATTAGAGTATCTGCAATTTAAGAACTGAGATGTACTCCTAATAACAACTTAACTTTGGAAAGTCTGGTAGGCAGACTTACTGCATTTGAGATGTCAAATTTTGACAACTATACTCCACAAGCTATTGAAACTGCATTCAAGTCACAGTTGGTCATAAAAAAATCTAAGAAAGGAAAGAAATGTGTGGACAGTGACAACGACACCTCATATGATGATCTTGAAGAGCTTGAGGCACTTATGGCAAGAAGACTATCAAGAGGAAAAGGAAAATTCGAAGGTAAACTTCCTATTATTTGTTTTTCTTGTAACAAAGTTGGTCATAGTGCAGATAGATGCCCTAACAAGAATGAGAAGGATGAAAGAAGGGACAAAAAGTATAAGGACATAAAGGATGACCAAGACTATAGAAAGTATAAGGACTACAAAGACAAAGGTAAGAAATCCTGCTATATAGCTGAAGAAGCTTCTGAAAGTGAATCTGACAAATCTGATGAAAATGATATAGAAGTAGTGTATGTTACAATGAAAGATGATTATGATGATGATGAGAAAATTGCACTAGTTTCTTATATGAGTAAAGGTGATCGTTGGATTATTGATAGTGGTTGTTCACATCACATGATTGGTGATAAGGACAAATTCGAAACATTAGATCAATGCAAAGGTGGATATGTCAAATTTGGTAATGACATGCCTTGTAGAGTCAAAGGGAAAAGATCAGTTCAATTAACTAATAAGATTATATGTGATGATGTATACTGGGTTGATGATCTTAAGTATAACTTGTTGAGTGTTTCATAGCTAAACACTTCTGGTTACAAAGTTGAATTCCATCACAGGAAAGCAAAGATCTATGATGCCAACGGAGAACTAGCTGGAGGTGGTGAGCAAACAAAAGGTAACTTGTTCTATCTGGATTTAGCTGAAGAGACATTTTTTTTGCACAATACAATGATGTTTGGCTATGGCATAAGAGGATATGTCATGTTAAATTTGATAACTTGGTAAGCATAAGTAAATTGAAAAAGGTTAGATGGCTACCTAAGTTAAAGAAACCTGAGAATGCAATGTGTAAGCAATGTCAGTTGGGCAAGATGACTAAATCTAGTTTTAAAAGCAAAACTCATACTTCTGAGAATATTTTGGAATTAGTTCATACTGACCTTTGTGGACCTATTGGTGAGAAAAGTTACTGTGGAGCCAAATATTTTATTCTATTTTTAGATGACTACTCTAGGATGATGACTGTTATGTTTCTCAAAGAAAAATCTGATGCATTTTAGTTATTTAAGTGGTACTTGGCAAAAGTTGAAAAGGAAACAGGTAAGAGCCTGAAATGTCTGAGATCTGACAGAGGAGGTGAGTTTATTTCTAATGAGTTTAATAGGTTATGCAATGACCGAGGGATAAAAAGACAGATGTCAGCACCTAGGATGCCACCACAGAATGGTAAACTTGATGCTAAAGGAGAAGAAGGCATATTTCTTGGATATTCTACTAAAAGTAAGGGATACAAATGTTTGAATTCTAACACTAACAAAATTGTGGAAAGTGCAAATGTTAGAATTGATGAATATGCAGAAAGAAATGAAGCTGAAAGCATGATTGAGCCTGAAAGTTATAGATCATTCACATAT
>MU223753.1:1478970-1497648 GCA_018584345.1 Thuja plicata
TAAGTTGACAAAGAATGATGATACAAAAGAGGTAAATCAAACACTGTATAGATCAATGATTGGTAAGCTACAATATGTTGTACACAGTAGACCTGATATTGCATTAGCAGTTGGAATTGTTGCTAGACTTTCTGCTAATTAGAAGGAGACACATATTATGGCAGTAAAAGGAATTTTGAGATATTTGAAAGGTACAGAAGACTACGGTCTATATTACAAAAAGAATGACAAGTTTGAACTCAGAGTCTATACTGATTCTGACCAGGCTAGTAATGTTGATGATAGAAAAATCACCACAGGAGGAGCATTTATTTTGGGGAAAAGATTAGTTTCCTGGACAAGCAAGAAACATAATTGCACCTCACAATCTACAGGTAAAGTCGAGTATGTGGCAGCAACAGTTAACTGTTCAAACATTGTGTGGTTGAAGATACTAATGAAAGGTATGAAAGAGGAGATCACAGAACCAGTTGTCATATATTGTGATAACATGAGTGCCATTAATATTTCTAAACATCATGTAATGCACTCTAAGACAAAACATATAGCTATCAAGTATCATTACTTGAGGGAGCTGGTACAGAAGAAGGAAGTGAGACTGGAATATGTGAACACTAAGGAACAGTTGGAAAACATATTTACAAAAGTGTTACCCAAGGATGTGCATGAGTCTCTAAGAGGTAAATTGGGGGTAATTCCCCTAGCTGAGGCTAACTAAGTATTGAATGGTACTGTTGCATCAAATGTTTTAATCAAAACACTTGACATATTGATGCACAGTAAGTCACATTTTTAGGATGTTGCCTAAAAACTGTGAAGTGGAAAACAAGAATAGAAAAGTAGATCAATCATATACAAAGATGATAGGATAACATGATACAAATATTAGAACTGAAGAATCTGCATGATAAAGAGGTCAATATTTGGCATTGTTGTCAAAGAGGGAGATTATTGCTAAAACAACAAGTAAAAGCAGATACAGGGGAGATATTACTGAAAGAGGGAGCTGAATAAGAAAACATCAGTGTGATTATAGACATAGAGGGAGTCTAAATGAAGCTAAAGACATTAATGAAGATTTGTTCATATCAGGAACATAGACACTTTTTGGATTGTTTGGTAACTTTGGTTGGAAATTATTGTTTTATAGTTTAGTGTTGCCATCAATGCCAAAGAGGGAGATTGTTGGAAATATTGCTACAATGTAGACAATTGTTATTTTTTCATTGATGTCAAACCTTAACTAGTGAGACTACTACTGTATGTTTGAGTACCTTATCCATTGATTGATGAAGATTTGAAAAGAATGGGATAGCAAGAAGACCAAGGAAATGGTTGAGTTATGAGTATAAACCAGGGTACTTGATCATTTGGCACTTTGGCAAAGTGATACGTTGTTTATCTAGCACTGACAGTTCACTGGAAGGTCAATGCCGAGCAAAGTGAAAGGTGATGCTGAGCAAAGCAAAGATGATGCTGAGCGCCAGTGAAATACCGAGGGAGACAATGGAATGTCGAGTATCAGTATTTTTTTTATTGATAAGATTTGAGATTTATGGCCGACATAATTGATTTAATTGGTATATGCATTATTAATTAAGATTGGTCCATATTCATTTAATGCATGGGAAATTGTTATTAGCGCATGGATTCAATGGTTAATTAATGACTATATTGGAGAAGTAAATTAAATGTAAAGATGGGAAGATCCATTGGATTTGACCTAACCTAAGATCTACGATCTTGGATAAGTGGAAAAAGATTTATCTGACCTAGATGCAGAGGTATAATATAACCTACTATAGTTATTGTTAAGATATCGAAGGGAATGCAAAGTGTTGCATGGTTAATTGACTGATTGGCAAGACCTAAGCAAAGAAGGATAAACAGAGAAGCAGAGAGAGATTGCTTGACAGATTTCCAAGCATATCTGAAGTTTGAAATGAGAATGGAGGCCACTTAGTGAATTAGCATTAGAGCTGTAAACTGGATCTGGATTTGCAAAGTAAGTTGTATGTATCAGATCACACCTGATGATTACTTTCTAGCCATTATAACAGTACAAATCATTTAACCAAGTTGACCTAACAGTCATTGTATAAATCCTTTTGAACAAGGTGACATTCAAATTGGAATGTTCTAAGTCCTCTAACAAGGCCACTCCTAACAGGGTGATTAAATCCTTTAACCAGGTCACATTTGACAGTGTGTTTTGTAACCTTTAACAGGGTTGGCTCCTCACAGGGCATCGCTTTAGAAGAGTGAAATTTTGGTAGGATGTTACTGGTGGTTTATCCCATATTGGGTTTCCACATTAAATCATGGTGTCAAAATGTGTGAATGTTATTATTGTGTTTTACTGTTAAGTCTCTGCAAGTTTATTTCATTATTACAGTAAACTGCACACTTTTATTATTTATTACTGCTGAGTAGATCTGAGTTGTTGAAGTTGATTTAAAGTTTTATATGGGCACATCTAGACCCGAGGATAACTAATTCACCCCCCCTCAGTTATTCTAAATTCATATTAACATAAATAAGATATGCCTACTAGTTTCCAAACGACCACAAAATCTGCAAACAACATCACTGTTATTATCTTTTCTAACAGGCAGTCTGTCAAGAAGCAGCAGCCATTTGAAACATTTAATTTTAGGCTCAATAGGAGCCTTCCAAAGTCTGTCAAGATGCTTTTTCCATAAATTATCATCAAGGTTAGAGTACCAGAGTATATTAATATGACCAGTAATATTAGTTTTAGCAGCAATAATTTTGTAAATGTTTTTAGCTTTTAAATTTTCCACAATGGTACCATCCAACCATTTCATTTTCAGAAATCTATGAGAGTCAACATGACAATTCTTAGGTAGATATTTGTTATCTTTGACGATCATGTTATAAGTTTTCTTTTGAGAAGGAGGAATATTGTACTTAGAGCTGATATCCTCCCAGCTAATAAGCCTATCATCCTCAAATAGAGAGATGAGTTGAGAAATTCCCAGATTATTCCAATAATTGGCAAAGCATCATTGGAAGAGGGCAAGAGGTTTTCCAGCAAGATGCAGATTCCACCAAATGGATCGTTCACCATCGATAAGATTTTTATCAAAGAAGGCTCTATTAGGAATGAATTTCTTAACATGTTCCCAAGCTTTGTAGATAGTTTTAAAAACCTAGGAACCTTGAACAAGAATAGGAAAGTCACCCACAATGATATCACAAAAGGGGATGCTTTTCCAAGTTCTAGCCTTTCTAGGGATCCCTCTTTCAATATTGCATCTAATAAGGACCTTCCAAGGCTCATCACCTTCTAGAGAGTGAAAGATCAATTTGGTGGCTAAGGCAGTCCCTTGAGTTTTAAGATCTTTTAGGCCCAATCCCCCAAGGAGCTTGTCAGTGTGGCACTAGTCCCATTTTACAACATGATGCTTCTTGTTACTTTTACCATCAGACCAAAGAAATTTTCTGATGGCCTTCTAAATCTCAAGAACTTAATAGTTGTTAAACATCCAAGCAGAGGAATAGTATACATTATAAGAGGAGAGAATTTTTTGACAAACTTGGACTCTTCCAGCAAGGGAGAGGGATCTGTTATGCCACTTATTAAGCTTATTAAAGATCTTATCCTTAATCTAGAGCCACATATCCTTTAGGGAGGGTTCTATGGAAAAGGGGATACCCATGTAATGCACAATTTTTTGAGGCCCTCCCCAAAGGAAACCAGATTTATTAAACTAGTCAGGGGATTGATCAGACTAGCCGAGGCAAATAGATTTAGTTTGAGAGATACGGGAACTGGAAATGGAACATAAGGCATTGAGCTTAGTTTGAAGAGCATCATAGTTAGCCTCATTGACTTCAAAAAATAAAGAGGTATCATCAGAAAATTGGCAGCTAATAAGATCATCATTATTGGGGAGAGTTATGCCTTGAACGACAGGGGAGAGGGAATTATCTTGAAGGATGTAAGATAAGGTGTCAGAGGCAGTGACAAACAGGGCAGGGACTAGGGGATAGCCTTGTCTAATGGATCTACCAAGAGGAAAAGGTTAAGAGAGGGATCCATTAACCTCAACCTGAGCCGAGGTGTCTTTAAGAAGGATCTTGATAAAATTACAGAACAAGGGGAATCCAAAATCTTCTAGCATCATAATGATGAAATCCCATTCAATACGGTCATAAGCCTTTTCAAAATCAAGGAGCAGCATAGTAGAGTTCTGATTGGAATGTTTGGACCAATTCATGGCTTCCCAGCCAGTAATCAAATTTTCAAGAATATACCTACCTTTGATGAAACCAGTTTGAGTAGAATTCACAAATTTGGGGAGAATAGATTCAAGTCTCAAAGCCATAATCTTGGCAAGGATTTTATAGGAAACATTAAGAAGGGTAATTAGCCTCCAATTCTTCAGGAGGGCCTTGTCTCCCTCCTTAGGGATAAGTTTAATAATGCCTCTGTAAATGAGGCATCCTAGAGTGCCTTTGTCGTAGGCATCAAAGTATATGTCACAAAGGTCCTTGTAGATCCAATCCAAGTTAGATTTATAGAATTCACTTGATAGACCATCAGAGCCAGGGGCCTTGTCATCCTTTATAGATTTAACAGCCTTCTCAATTTCATCTAATGAGATATTTTTATTAATCAAATTACCATCATGCCTGGAGATAATGCTAGGGATAAGATTTTTATAGTCATGTCTAAGAGCCTTAGCTTCCATTGAGTCCTCAGAAGTAAAGAGTTTACTATAAAAATTAACAAAAGCTTCTTTTATACCTTCCTTCTTAGTGACCTCTTTGTTGTCCACAAGGATTCTATCTATAGATTCATTAGCTTGTTTTTGTTTAAGAAGATTAAAGAAAAATTTTGATCCCCTGTCACCATTTTGGATCCAATGAGCCTGAGATCTAATCTTGGCTCCTTTGATTTTAACTTGTTGATGTTGTCTAAGATTTTTTTGAGCCTGAGCGACTTGAGAACATAGAGTGAGGTCTTGGGGATCAGATTGAACATTAGTTTTTGTAGAGTGAAGTCTACCAGAGAGAATTTTTTAGAATGCCTGTAATCCTTTGCTTTCTTTTGACCAATGGTTTTAAGAAGGTTATGCTAGGAAGAGATATTCTGGTTCCATAGGTCAATAGGAGAAAGAGAGGGAAGACTTTTGTGGTTAATAATTTTGATAAGTTGAATGGTAGCAAGAACATCTTCATCAAGCAGGAGAGAATTGTTAAGGATGAATCTCGGATTAGCAGCCTTTTGAACAATAGGAGAATCATTAAATCTAATACAGACAGAAATGGGGTGATGGTCAGATAGAGAAGTGGGTGTAACCGTGACCATATTCCCAAGGTCATCAGGGAGGAAGGAAAAGGAGTTTTTATTAGCATAAAATCTATCAAGTCTGGCGTAAATTCTGGAAGGACTTTGTTGAAAGTTGCACCAGGTGTGCCACAGGCCCTTGTGATCATTAAAGTTATCAGTAAGCGGGTCAAAAAGGAGCTTAGAACTTTTCATTATGTTCCAATGAAGTTTTTCATGGTCCTTCCAAACGAAGGGGAGACCTCCAAATTTGTCTTCCTGGTCTTCTATCATATTAAAGTCACCCCAAAGACCCAGGGGATATTAGGAAGTTCAGAAAGCCAGTCCCAGAGGATAACCTACTCTTTGTAGTCATTGGAGGCATAGATGGAGCAGAGACCAAAGGAAAAGGAGTTACAGGACAGGGTAGCCCAAATAGCTCTATTGCAAGGAGACACCCCTTTGTCCGTAATGTAGGGAGCCCACTTAGGAATAATAAGGAGGCCCACACCCCCTTTGCCTCTAATATGATTGGAATGGATCTTAATCA
The DNA here is from genome assembly GCA_018584345.1 of Thuja plicata. Classification (NCBI taxonomy): domain Eukaryota; kingdom Viridiplantae; phylum Streptophyta; class Pinopsida; order Cupressales; family Cupressaceae; genus Thuja; species Thuja plicata. Next base: position 1,484,817 of record MU223753.1, read on the forward strand.
CATCCTTCCAAATAAAATTCAAATTGCTTTCAAGAACAAAATCAGTGGCCTTTAGCTCTTGCATCATAAGAAAATCCATAAGCTTAATAGAATCTAAAAAATGCTTAATAACATGCTTCCTATCTGGGGATTCAAGACCCCTAACATTCCAGGAAACACAGCTCATGAGGAACTGGCTGAGAGAGGAGGACGCTTAGGGTCTATAGGCCCAACATTATCCATATTAGCAGAAGAAGAACTACCGCTCTTATCGCTAATGTTTTTATTTTTGGACCCTAAAGTTCGACCTCTTTTTTTTGACTGAGAAAAAATAGATTTGTCATCAAATCCCTCATTATCAGAGCTGGAATGCATCAACACTTCCATGTCATCTGTATTAGATGGAGGGATTTCAGTGAAAGGTGGCGAGGAGATAAGGGATGCATGGATGGCTGGCTGTTTCTTGGAAGAGGAGGTAGGTATAATTTCAAGAGTGCAGTCATCATCAATTTCTTGGAAGGCTTTCTGGGTGAAGTTGTGTATAATATACTTATCAATTTTATTTCTAGCAAGTTTAATTTTCAGCAGACAAGAAGCAGAGTCCGAAGCTGGCATAATGGCCAGTGAAGTGGTCATGGGAGAAGCCCTAGGCTCAAAGTTGCAGGGAGGAGGAACATTTTTCCTTCTTCGCTTCTTCTTAACCACGGATTGAAATCCATCAAGATTATCCAAAGATGCAAGGGGAGGGTTAGATTGTGAAGAAAATAGTGGTTGGGAGGAAATAATAACAGCCTGAGAAGTAGCATGAGTGGATATAATTTCAGTCAATGGGGGTGGAGGAGGAGGAGGAGCTTGGGGAGTGGGGGAGGGACCTGCAGGCGAATGAGCTTTAGGGGGAAATTTCCATGAGAGAATAGGGAAGTCCTTTCTAAGATGACCTTTATTTTTGTAAAGGAAGCAAGCATTGAGCCCCCCCAAAACCTCAAGAGGGCAAGAGAAGAACTCATCACCAAGATTAATTTTCAAAATAGCAAGAATTTTCATGCCCGACTGAAGCACAATCAAGGCTCTAGCATTCATGTGAGGCACCAATCTGGCATTATCGTCCATTCTTATGAGTTTCCCCAAGGGTTCAAGGAGATGAGGAAGGAATCACCATAGGAAAGGAGGAATATTTTTAACAATGATCCAGTGAGGAGTCGAAAGCGTGAGTATTTCCTCATGAATGGCTTTGGGAGTCCAGGTTAGGGCACGGAAGGAAGAAGTACCTACCGTCCAAAATTGCTTCTTAAGAACAACTTGTTGAGCTTTTGAACTATTAAAGAAGATAAAAAATAAACTAGTTTGAATTTGCCTGCAGAAAGAAATATGGTGACCTAATTTCAAGTTCCAGTAATTATGAAACCAATCATCTAAAAACTTGCGAGGACATTTTTCTATATCAACAACAACGAAAAAATAGCAGAGTCCTTTAATCTATTCTTTTCCTTAACGATTTCATTGATCATATCAGAATTAGGAGAAACGGAGAAGGATTGCAAGGCATCCCCAGATACCTTACGGGGTCTTGTCACTTCATTGTTGATATGGAACCTAGCCCCAGCGCCAATGCTAAACACAGAGACGGCTTCGGAGAATGATTTCAGTTTGGAGGTCAAAGGTGAAGAGTTAGGTTTAGGTGATAAGTTTGGATCTGGCTCCAAGGGAGCCCTAGTGGACTATGAGGCTGTAGGTACGGCCTCTGCCAAAGGGCAAGATTCACAAAAATTCATTTATATAGGTCAAAATTACGGCAAGACAGAAATCTGCTATTCAAATGCCTTAGCCATTATTTTGGAGGTCCAAGCATAGGCTTGGTCCCACCAAGCCTATCCCGAACCGAAATCCAATGCAAAGGGTGGCCTTGTAAATTTGAAATTTAAAAAATGGGCACACGTTTAAAAACGTGTACCCGTTTAAAAATGTGTACCCGTTTAAAAATGTGTACCCGTTTAAAAACGTGTACCTGTTTCTTAAATATAATAAATCGACATTGAAAAATACGTTTCTTAAAATTAAAAAAAAATAATTTAAAAATGGGCATCCATTTTTTGAATTTTGGATCGGTTGTGACAGGTGCCCGTTTCTAGCGGCATTGTTTCAAGTCCATAAGACTTCCGTGGAATTAGCACCCAACTTCTTGCACTTACCCACATACTATAAAATACTATATCATATATGCAATATTATTTAATTTTAGCCTTTATTTATTATTTAAGTTCCACCTTACATTTAAAATTTATAATTATATTTTAAATTTTTACAATTATAACTATAAATTGAAACTATAATATATACAACATAACTTATTACATATTATTTTTAAGATTTTATAGAAACTTTCTTATTTAATTTTTAATCTATACTAATTTTATTTTTATTAAATAACTATTAAGTAAAATATATTTAATATTTATAATAAAATTAGAATTAAATTTACATATATAATTATAATTATAACTAATTACGACAAATACATACCACTACATGGAACTTGTTTAAAAGTGCATTTTAGGGAAGTTACTAAGTAATTAAAGACAATTATTCTAAGTTAATTTAGCCTGTCTCACATTTTAGTCTAAGTTGTAAAAATAAAAAATATTTAAACCAACACTTGCACCAAAAGGAGGTGCAATGGTTAAGCGGATAGTAATATATACTTATATACTTCCAATGACACAATGGAGGGTACCAAAATCATAGAAAATAAAAATGAATTGATTTTGAAATTTAAAAAACTAAATATGAACAAATGTGAGTTAATTTAAAATACTAAGTTGTATAAAATATAATGTATTATATAGAATATCTTCGCAATCTATGAAATCAATTAACTCGATCAATATGTAGACTTAATCAACCTTTCTCTTGTCCTCCAAAATGTTTTTGGATTTTTCATCTAAGATGTACAAACGCTTCACTATAATCTCAAATAGTCTATTCATGGGCAACCTTTGTTTGATGAATATGTTCATCCATAATGACAATGATTGGTGTCCATGAACATTGAATTTGAAATGTTTAATAATGAGCCAAAGATTAAATTGATCAACGACCAATCGTAATGACGTCTTCACCAAGAGCAAAAATTATTAATTCTTGACATGATACATTAGACTTCCAAAAAGCCATGTTAATCTCCATTGTGGCCACCACACCACACTCACATTAATTGAATCAAGTTACTATACATTAAAGTAATTATTTGAATAATTATTAAAAAGACATTACAAAATTTAAGCTACAAATTTATTTTTATCTATATATTTACTTGTTTAGGACAAAATGCTTATAGCAATTCCTAATATCAAAATCTAATGTACTAAATTTATATAAATATCTTCATATATCTATTGACCATAATAAACCATTTTGGTCATCTAGATCAATGATACCAAAGAAATACCAGAGCCAACCCATAAAGAAATTGAAAACTAGATATACTTGAACATGCCTTCAGCATAGCTCCAAACCACAATGTTTGAGCAAATAGAAAAGAACACCTTCAATGACAACATTTGACATCAATGACAACCATACAATAATAACCAAATGTATATTTATAACACCATGATATAGGAGGCCTATTTAGAACTAAAATTTCCCAAACCCTTAAAAGTCAAATTAAAATTATCTGCACAAAATTATTATGAAGGAGAAAAGGGGGAATAATTTTGACCTTCCAGAATTGAAACAATTGATCTCTAATAATAGTTATTAGAAAGTTCAGGATGGACATAAAAACCTAATAAATTAAATGGCATATAATCATTCATGGCACACAAGGTATAATATAATCACTTATGTTGAAACTCCATGAAAAATATGTGCTTATAAGCATTGTATCCAGACCAACTTTGATGAAATTGTAAACATAACTAACCAAATTCCATAAACACTGATCTCAAAACCCTTTTCCTTATACATTTATCAATAAATCCTTTCCTTTTCAAGATTTCATATCCCAAAGCTTTGAAGCTTTGAAATACATTGTAGAACATTTTTTTCTACTAAAATTTACCACTCTTGATAATGAGGCCCAAATTAAAAGTGATAATGCGGTCACCTTGACTAGTTACATTACATAACACAAGGGACACAGATTGTTCAATGAAAGCCACTTGTCTATATAATCAGTATGAAAACTATGTTTACACTGAGGAAGGTATCAAACTTGCTCATTTTCTTCCATGGGAGATATGCAAATACACCACTCATATTCAAAATTAGATGATTTAGTTCATGCTAGTTCACCCCCTCAGCATTTGGTTTCATATTACGAGGGCTTTGATGGATGTCCATTCCCTGTTCGAAAGCTCTATTTTGGCACAGGCAAGGAGGATGATGGCAAAAGTTGTGGATAGATAGATTTAGTTTAAGACACTGTGCTCCTTCTCTTCCTGATCATAGTCATCCTTTTCACAATTCTCATCATTTACCTGGTGCTCCACCTACATAAGCCCTGGTTCTATGTGCATGATGTTAAGAATATCATTTGCTATTTGTCCCTATTCATGGGGTTCAATAGGTTGATCCTATTACTAAGAAACACAATGAATAAAAGGAGATAGAGGAAGGTTGGATGAAGGTTGATTTTTATGGGTATTAAGAGGCAATTGAGGGGAAAGTGGAGTAGTCTATGTGTTAAGAGACCACCGGGGAAATATTTTGGCAAAAAGAGAAAAGTATCTAGGAAGACAAATGAATAATGAGGCTCAACTCTAGGTGGTCCTACTTTGCCTACAATGTGTCAAGATAGGAAATGTGAGGAAAATACATATGGAGTGAGATTCCCTTCTCATTATAAATGTGATTAGGCAATGATGGATGCCAAATCAGAAATTGTATAAGTGGAACTTGCCTATTCTGAAGCTCATACAATTTTTTGATGAGTTTAATGTGTCCCATGTGTATAGGGAGACTAACAAGGGCTAATGAGTTGGCTAAAAATACATTAGAGGATGATGTAAAGGGTATTATGGAGACCAACTAGCACAAGGTAGTTGGAGGAAAAGCAATCATCATTGGAAAATATGTTGATCTCATGAAATGAAGGGTAATTAATCACAAAGTACATAAGATGTGGGGAGATTCAAGAGGGAAGTGCATTAATTTATGTGCCATTGTTATTTTAAGACACAAACTAAACTACAAAATAGGAGGATACAATGGATACACTAGCCAGTCTTCTTTTTTTTTTTTTACAGATAAGGGGTCATAGTCGAGATGATATTTATTAATTTTAATAAAAGTACATCAATCTTGGTTCAAAGGCATACCCAGAGGAAAGAAACAGCAACAAAACCTCTGTTCATAGCCCATACAACCTATAATTAAAGTATAATTACATTAAATATAATCTTCCCAATGCCAAATCTGAAAAACACTACGTAGGAATCCTTCGAAAGTCTCATCCTAAAAAATCACTCTGGCACATCTTCAACCAAAATCTTGGGTGCCCTATCTCTGCTTGTTACAACCCTTTGCTTTCTTCTCCTTTCCCATGGAAATTTTTATTCCACTCCCAAGCATAAGTTTTAAGCCTGTAGTTTAAATGATACTTTATAGCTTGCTCCAAATATAGCACAAGTTATTAACAATATGTCAAAAGGATTAAAGAAGCCCTCTTATCTTTATCTCCATTATTTCCGGATGTCCTGTGTTTGGACCAAGTTTCAATATTGTTGTTGTGATTCCAAGGTCATCAAAGTTCCTTCCTCTTATGAGTCTGAGAATATTGAAACACACCCAACTGCCTAAGTCTAAAGGAGAAGAATATCCTTTGTTGTCAAAGTCCTTGTGGGCCTCATAGCCCACCTATACCTTGTCAATTCCTCATGACTTCTTCACAACTTTGGTTGAAGGGGAAGAAAAAGGAGGAATGTTCTCAAAATGTTTTTTTAAAGAATTTTCCTTCTGCTCCCAAATTTTCCATTTCATCTACTGCTGAATTACCTTCCCTATATATGTGGTTAATGGTCACTTGTTCAAAATTAACCAAGAGGCTTAAAAGAACATCTAGTATTGATTGAAGTCTTCAATAGGGAGTCAATTTTGATCTAACTACATTAATAGTGATGAGAGAGTCTCCTTCAATCTCTACCTTTGATAAATTAAGCTCCTTGCATAAGGACAAACCTAAAAGCAACACTTTGAATTCTGTTATGTTGTTGGTATCTGTCTCTAATGGTTTGGTCAATTTGACCAAAATTAAGCCACTATCTGAGTAGATTACGTAACCAGCCCCTGATGGGCCCAGGTTACCTTTGGAGGCCCCATCAAAGTTTAGTTTATACCATCCACTACTAGGAGGAGACCAAACACAAATTTGACTTTGTTGTCCTCCTCGACCTAAGGTTAAGGGGGCCTTAAGACCAAACCACATCCTAAGAATGTAATCATCCCAACCCGTATAAAAATTTGGAGAAGAGCACTGGCTTTTGATTCTGGAGTTCATAGTTTCCACTATTGCTGCTTCAATTTTGTTTAAGAGAGCATCCTTATTTAGTGACCTCCCTTGGAATACTCTCCTATTACGTTCCTTGCAAAGTTCCATATGAGTATTGAGGAAGAAAAAATCCAAAAATTACCACATAAACTTTCCTTGATTAATAGGGGCCAGGATTTGAATAATGATAGAATGTCATGGGGAAGTGCAGAACTCCATACGAGCTTTGCGCATAACCATTGCTAGCACTCCAAATAAAATGGACAAATCAAAAGAAGATGGTTTACATCCTCCTCATTATTGTAGCATAAAGAGAAGATAGATGGACCTTGATAACCTAGGTTTTTGAACCAATCTGCTGCCAAAACCCTTCCTTGTAGAGCTGCCTAAGAAAAAACTCCCACTTTTGGCAAGCAAGCTTTGTTCCAACAAAGATGAGTTGGTAAGTCCAGTTTAGCCAAACTTTTCTCTTTGGAAGCTATCTTATATCCTTCTTTCACACCATATTTTTTTGATTTGCAGCCATTCCAAATTGATTCATCTTTTCCTTGTTGTAGAACAAAAAATATGTCTTTTAGAATGAGTTTAATATCTACAATCTCTTGTTGAGATAATCCTATATTTTAAAAACTCTTCCATTGCCAATTGCCTGTCGGATTTGGAATGGGGGCCGATATATAATCTTTAACATAAAACCCCCATTTCTGGGTGCAAATATTTCTGATTCTATCAACATCCATTAACTTACTAATGATTGGGTAGCCACCCCATGAGTCATCCCAAATTAATTCCTTGCTTCCATCCTTGATATTCCAGGTTATATAATCCAAAATAATTCTACTATACTTTTCCAAAAAAATCTAAATTCTATAACCCCTAGGAAAGTTTGAAATTCTTAATGCATCATCATCATTTAAATTAGAGAAATATTTCCCTTTCATAATCTTGACCCATTTCCATTGAATTTCAAAGTGAATTTTCCAAAATAATTTTTCCCTTAGGGCCTGATTTTGATGCATTTGGTTCTTGATTCCTGCTCCACTTAGTTTCACTGGATTGCAGATTTTATCCCAGGATATAAGGGTAATTTTTTTTTTGATGTTGTCCCTTGCCAAAAGAATTTTCTAAAATTTATAACCATCTCCAAGTGTCCTCCCGAAGACAATGCAATGCAAGACATCAGATAGATAGGAATGGCTGAAAGAGTTTCCTTAACCATTATTATCCTCCATGCCCTAGAGAGCCATTTTGATTTCCAGGACTCGATTTTCCTGTCTAATTTCTCCCCAATAGGTTTCCAAACTGAGGTGGATCTCAAATATTTGTCAACCACAACTCCCAAGTAGGTGCAAAGGAGGCTACCTTCCTTGAATCCCAAAGAATTCAAAATTTGTATTTGATTCTTTTTCTTAATGAAAAAAGAAGAAAATATGAGTTTTCTTCAGTCTTGTTAGCCAATGGAGGTAGATGACATTTATTGGAAAGATGATGGAGAAGTGATTGTATTGTATATTAAAAACCAATCACAATCTCACCCTTCATGCCACTAAAATGGTATTGGATAACTATTTTATTAGAGCCAATCATAGTATAGAGTTAATTATGACATTTTCACTATGCTTCTAGCATCATTTCTTCATGTGGGGGAAGCATAGGATATGGTGGAGGCTCTCTGCATTAAGTTGATGTAAAAGAGAATTTTGGGGGATTTGGAGGATTTATCGAACAATGTGGTAGATCTAGGTTTTGGATCCCTTTATCAAGGAATTTTTACATCATCTGGAAGAGAGAATGAGAGGTGGAAATTTTTTTGCTCATTTTTCTATAGACCCTACAAAGCTACCAAAATTTAGGCTAGCATTGGAGAAGGGTGTCCTCTTCCTGAAGAGGATTCTAGAACTAGTGATAGAGGATGGTTTCAAGTGACTATAAGATTTCATAAAAGAATAAAATTTGACAAAATTTGGTAGAAGTGAGGACCCAATGACATTAAACAAGCTTGAGATAGAAGAGGAGGAGGAGATGGTGGACACAAATCATAGCAAGTGTGTGATGGACTACCCCTAGAAGGCTAGGTTGACCAGTTAAACTAAAGGAGAAGGCATAGTGGTAGGAAGTCATACTAAGTTTGATAATTAGTCAATTGTTCTTTTGGTATCCCAATTTTTTTCTTTTAAGGGCTGAAATTATAGCATGTATAGTCATGAATATTTTAGGATGAACTCCATTTTGGAAATAAGAGAGTAGTACGATGGTTGATAAACATATATTCCATAGAGACAATATATATAACATTCCATTTTCATACCTTTTTTTTGTTAGGGTGCCAAGTTGTTAGTGAGTCATGATTAACATGGCTAAGGGTCAACTAGTTACAGTGTTTGGGTTGAATTTTTGTAAGAAAGATAGTTGTAATATTTTTTATTTCAATAAAAGGATACAATCCCATTAGACTGTGCTTATCAATAAAACAAATTCATATGCAATTAATTTAATCTATTTTCCCTTATGTCTCAATATCGAGACATGCTATTTTGCATAAATAGTTAAATCAATAGGTTCACAAAAGAAATAATCGCCTTCATGCTTCCATGGAACAAAAAAAAATTCATCTTTTGTGTCTAAATTTAATTTTAGGCTAATACTATTAAAAAATGCCTTCAGGGAAGTATAGTTGGTGTGATTTTTCCATATTCATGTAACTCCTCACCACAAAACCCTTGGGAATAAGGGTAAAACATGCATAAGAATTTATGTGATTTACTTTTTTTGAAAAATAACATTAATCATAAGCATCATATAAATATATTGAGGTTAGAATTCATAATAAGATCTAATGATTACTACACATCTATGCACAAGAAAAAGGTTAAAAAAACCCAAAACTTGAAATTACCAAAAGTAAGAGTTCTCCAACAATTTATACATGATATAAGAGTTTCTAATACTCACCCAAGGCCCTCTCAAAAGTTTCAAAACTTATCTCCAAAAACTAGACCGCTTTCCAAAACCTAGGCATCACATATGAGCTATATTAAGGAGTGACTTGTGTAATGCCCCATCCAAGAATCCTTGGACACAAGGATAAAACTAAAACTAAGGTAACAATATATATAAAATAAAGAATAAACAACGTACAACATAGCGCTACAGCGGAAGACTAACACAACACCAAGAATTCCCAAGTATGAACCAACACCATAATACAATTACCGTCTACATGATTAGCATACAAGGTTCATCCAAATTACTACGTTACTCCATAATGATTCTTTTTAAACCCAAACTACAATTCCTACCATGATTAAGTCATACAAGTTCATTTACTAGATTAAAACACAAAGACAACCATGAATTACATTCACTTACACAAAAACATCTGATACTCTAACTGTTTTGATTTGGGAGGTTGTAACATCAAAAAGCATATCTGGAAAACCAGCTTGCATCTTCCGATTGAGGATGAAAATTCCCTATATCCATGGTATGACAAAATAGGGAAGCAAGCCAAAAAATTATCATACGACAAAGCACTTTTCTCATATGAAAAAGAACTTCCCTTACAAAAAAAGAATGGGTATAAGATGACAAAACACCCCTTCCCATATGACAAAGTACACTTTGTCGTACGATAATGCACTGGGCTTCATAAAGACTCTGTTCCGGAAGCCGTAACTTTTGCATCCGAAGTCTGATTGACTCTGTTCAAAATGTGTCGAAAAGGTCTTGACGAGCTCTACGACATGATGGACATAAAACCATCTTAGGAAATAAACATTTTTGTTTACATCCACTTGAATTGAGTTCAATTTGAAAGTAGGCGATTAAGAATAATAATAATAGCAACTACGAATACGTCGCCCAAATAGGGGCGACATTGGGTCAACATGAATGGTTAATGTCACTATCTCCTAGTGCGACTATCATGGATATAGGTACACACTCAAATCTTGTACTCAGGATGAATGTACCTGGTACCTGTTCAGTAAATAAGAAAACATTAAGTGTAGCTACTCAATCATATAAATAGCCGAAGAACAAACAAACACATAATCACATTCAAGGAGAACGAGACATCGTGTGGATCTCGCAAGCAAGTAAATACAAATATGTATCACTTCGTGCTAGCACCAACATGAAAAATGCATAATGGCGGTGTAGTAAATCATCATAACATATATAATCACATAATAATGCATTAAAAATTAATGCATTAAATAACCATTTACATCCATCTAATCATATATCTACTTGAAATTAAAAGACAATATCTACAAACAAAGTGCACCATAACAAGAAATCCAATAACATCCATCGAATACCAATATACTCCTCAGTCCAAGTCCAAATACAAAACAAACCAGATATCATCATAAGGCATCATTTCACATCACTAGCATCATCATGCAGATATGATCAAACTAAAGAAAAACATCATCTAACACCCAATAATTATGATACTGGTAATCAAAATAATGTAAATTCATCAAAGCATCTCATCATGCAAATAAATCGGTCAATAAAAAAAGTGTCTCTCGATAGAAATAGCCATGTAACATAATGCAAACATGGGAGGGACTAAAAATTTCACTAAAATGCCTAAAAGATATGTCAAATGGTTTCATAATATTTATAAACCTATCCAAAAGGTTCCATCACTCAAATATATTTTCAACACAACTTGAATGGGGTCAAACGGACACCCGAAGCTACCAGAATCTTTGTTTCACTGAGAAGAAAATTTGCAAGTTTTTACTATGGATGAGTGCACAATTTTTGGACACTAGAGTGGAGAAAATTAATTATTATTCTATAAAAGTTACCTTTATGCATGCATTATTCCATTTTTCGCGCTGGCATCCCATTTTTGCTTTGGAGTCCTCTAAACTGGCAAACCAGTGTTGTCGTCCTGGTTTCGCAGATCTGTCCTGACCAGTGAGCTTCCCAGATTCATTGTAGGAACTATAGGACACCTTTTTCCCCTTGGTGAAGCCAAAATATCAATTTGAATAATGAATTGGGATAATCAAGCAAAAATATGTAGGTTAAGTTCTGCAAAGTGTCCTAGGAGTCATTAGGCGACTCCTACGAATAAGGGTGATATCGAGTGGATTAAAAACATATGAATTACACCCTAAGAATTAAAAAATAAATTTTAATAGATACAGGGGATTCCAAAACATAAAATACCATGATAATACCCTAAGTAATTCCCATTGGGTCACTCCAAATGAGCGAATTAACTCCAATTGCTTCAAGACCACTTTAAATCGGTCAAGGAGTATGAACACACATGTAGGTGACTACATCAACCTCCAAAATTCAACCAAACATCCCTAGATTCATTTTAAAGCATGATTGTAATTGTTCCTATTATTAATCCATATATCACCAATATGCATGAAACATAAACATTTACAAATCGTGCCCGATTCCAACACCAAGTTGGTAGACCTATCTTATAAAAAACATCATATTAAAATATTTTTGTCTCCACATGGAGTGATAAATATACATAATATACCATGCTATAATTTTTATCTCACAATACATTAAGTTTCCAACTTGCAAGAAGTACAACATAAAGAGAGAACATGAGAAGAGGGAGGTGAAGAAGTTTTGTAAGGCTGATCTCAAAACAAGTTCACTAGTTCCCAATGATGGTTTGTAATGCAAAAAAACCATGTGAATCCTATAGGACCACCTCACCATGCTTGTAGATAATCAGATGACCCACTACTACATTTGGGGCCAGATTTCGACAGAAGTTTTTGACGGGTAACTTTTTCTTACGAATTTGGTGTTTTTTTTTTGTAATAGGCCTTGATGATGTCGGTATTCCGATGGGTGTTTAATTGACCATCGGAATTCTGACAGATTTGGGGTATACAATAAAAAAAAGTGAAACAACCTCATCATTTTTATTTTGATTGGAGAGCGGGAGAAAAGGAGTGACAGCTGAGCGCGGGAGAAGGTATGTGATTTCTTCAGCTTTCGAGCCTCTGGCATCATATTCAAATGCATTTCATTTTATTGTTGAGGGAGTTTCTCTCTGAAATGACCACATTCTACTGGTGTCGTGCCCTAGCCAGTGCTTTATCTCTATTATTTGATGTTATTGGTGCTTGTGCTCAAGGATATCGATTCACTATATTCAAATGTTTGGACTCATGTTTGTTGATATTACTGGCATATGTGTTTAATGACACCATTGTATATTGCTGTCACTAAAATGACCACATTATACTGGTGTCATGCCCTAGCCCATGCTTTAACTCCATTATTTGATGTTATTGGTGCTTGTGCTCAAGGATATCCATTTTTTTGAAATGTTGACTGTGGTTATCAAATGGACAGCCCGTGAGC
>MU223753.1:1513398-1524152 GCA_018584345.1 Thuja plicata
ACACAGCTCAAGAGACCATCATAGGTTGTCTCTTTCTTCGGTCTATATTATTGACAGAATGTTTTACATTGCATTAGCTCATCAAATCCAGGGATTTGAAAGAATTTAATAGAATATTTTCATGACAGCGTATATTATTTAAGTTGATGTTGCATGAATTTATCTACTTTGCGCACTTGTATACTATGAAGACGACGATAAAGAAGCATCTCCTACCATGGCCATGCTTCTTTATTGCCGTCCTCATAGTCTACAAGTGCGCGAAGTAGATAAATTCATGCAACGTCAACTTAAATAATATACGTTGTCATGAAAATATTCTATTATATTCTTTCAAATCCCCAGATTTGATGAGCTAATGAAAGGTAAAACATTCTGTCAATAATATAGACCAAAGAAAGAGAGAACCTATGATGGTCTCTTGAGATTTTTTATCTTTAATGTGCATATCTGTCGGTTTTTCAACATTTCATACTTAATTTCTGACAGCAGTGCTATACCTTTGATAGTTAAAATGTCAGAGAATCATAATTTACGACAATACTTCTGACAGTAATGCTATACGTTCGATAGGGCCACCTGTCGAAGAAATGCTGCATGATTGTCGCTATTCTGACAGTTACAGTGTCAAAAATAGAATTTTTTGACAGAAACTTTGATATTAATGCTATATATCCGACAGGTATATCTGTCAGAATTAGGTGGAAACTGTCGTCGGAAAGGATATTTTTTGACAGTTATTTTCGATAGCAATTGTATATTTTTGATAGGTCATGGTGTCGGAATGCCGATGGATGAACCGCAGAAAATGCCATCACGAAGCTGTTGTCATGTGCAAGTTTCTGACATGATGTGGTGTCGGTAAACCGACAGATGTGTCTTCTGTCATAATTTCCTACGCAAAAATGGTGACGGACTCATCTGTCAAAATGCCGACAAATGAGCGTTGGAAATTTGACAAATGGCCGTCAGAATTTGACCTCAAATGTACTAGTGACCCAAATAATCAAGAAAGAAGGCACACAGGATAAGGTTTACACAAATGCCAAAATATGGAGCAAACACACAACATGAATATCACAAACATCGAAACAGTAAAAACCCAAGTAAAGATGCCAACAAAAAAGTATCATCCTCATCATAGAGAAACATCAAACAAGAGAGGTTCCAACAAACAATAAGCCAATACCAAAACAAGAGGAAATATAATGCCCTAGCAAGGAACTTGAGAGGACAACATAAAACTACTAATGAACATATCATTTTTTTTAAAACAATGATAGAAAATTTCAACTTAAACATTAAGGTTTCAACTACACATAATAATAACTAAATGATACATTACATTAACAACATGCACAAGTACTAAACATTAAAATGCTTGACTACATCCTCTTTAGGTCCCCAATATCACTACTAAGCAATGTATAATAATCATGACTAAATAAATTAAGCTATCATGAGATAATGCATTAGAATAATATTTTAAAACTAAATTAACTTTATAACTCATAACCAAATGTTTATAACAAGATAATGTATGATCATATTATGGTAATCAAAATCAACATCTACCTAATTCTTACATTACATTACAAATAATCATTATCAAATATTTATATTTATAATTTTCATTCGTCACCTCAAGGAGTACACATTACAACATCAATACATATACTCATTGATACATAGAATGATACAACTGTATAATAAGAATCATATATCCACATGAATCATGAAGCTGTAGTGATAATACAAGTCCATATAGAAAGATAGAGAACACAAATTTGAAGCTCGATGGAGAAGAAACAACACTACCACCTGACCACGTGAATCCCTGAAGCCCACCCCTCCATACTAGGAGATGAACACAAGGCCCCACACCACATAAACAAACACATAACAAGGCTACAAGCACATGTATCAAAAGACATGGAATAACAAAAGAGATAGACTAAGGATATCAATAGGGATACCAGAGGTAGACCACATGGTCAACTAGAGGAAATCCTAAGACACATGTAGGAGAGTGTTACCACATAGCTCCCCACTATCATATGTTACCCTGGAAGTATCTAGCTAGACCCCAACCCCCAGGTGGGAACTCATGTGGAACCGACAAACTTTCATGAGGAGAAGGAAGTTGATTTGTTAGCTCAATGCTATATTGGCAACTTGGCCTTCTCCAACCTATCCCTAGTTTGTATGAACACTCAAGGCCATGTACGAGGAAAAATAATTATCTTGATTAATGTGTAATCCCAACTTGGTTCATTTAATTAATTTATCATTTTATTATCTACCCACAATGGGTTACCCTAGCATCCACTCAGGGCATCGACCCCCATTGTGAGCAACTCCCCTAACAATGCTCTTAGAAAACCCTCCCCAACAAAACTAAAATGAAAAGAGCATAAATTCTCAAAATCAACAAGAAGATCCACTTATATGTCCAAAAAATAAAAAAAAGGATGTCAATAAAATCATCATATTCTCATTATGATAAAATTCTCACAGGAACTCTCCCGGTTCCAATGAAATTCTATATTTCAAATTTCCCTTTACATCTAAACTCGTAGCAAAATATTGAGGATCCATTTCATCAAAGAAAGAGCCAACAAATTTTCACCCTCATTAATACATAAATCAAACATATAAATAAGAAACTCCACAAATTTATATAAGGAAACAATATCAACATGCAAACATAAAATATACAATCAAAATATTCAAAAATTGAGGATACACTAACACCTTATGCCTCTTGTTTTTGTTGGTATAAAACCCAAAGTCATCAAAACTAAAGACTTACTAACACATTTCCGTATTAATAAAAAAAACAACAAAATATTCATATAACGTGAAGGTGTGACCATTAAAATTAGAAAAACCTAATATTGATACTTTAATACATAATTCTAAAATATTATTATGTAAAATTTGAACTAAAGTAAATATTGCCAATAAATACTAAGACATAAAATATTTTATTTTAATTCATCCTTTCTAAAATATTATTATATATAATTTTGAGCTTAACTACATATTAACCAAAAAAAAACTAAATATTAACAATAATAATAAAAAATATAAAATACTCTAATTATCTATTTAGCAAACTTCTAAATTGATATGTAAATTAATTAATAAAACAATTTTACTTAAAATTTCCCATAAAACATAGTTAACTATATCTCTAACTTCTAATTAGGACTTTCATATTCTAATATCAAACTTTGAGTTAAAAGTAGGTTCATGAAATTTTTTAGATTCTTTTAACTAAAGGAATCGATTCTTATTCTCATTTACAATGTATGTTTTTTTTCAAACTAAACATATAACTGTTAGTTTTAACATAGAAAAAGAAGACTATACAACTCATTAAAATATAGAAACTTCACATACTTGCATAAAAATTAAATCACCTATTTATTGATCCTTCTATTTACTTACGGATGTACTATGAAATGAATTATCATCATATGTTTCAACGTACAATGTATATTTAGGAGAAACTTGACAAAAATAAAAATATAAAACTACTGAATTAGCTGGTCTAACACTATAAAAATATAAGCTTTAGCAACAACAAAACTCAAAAGGAAAAAAAATAAAATACTAATGTAGGCTTGGATGTTTAGCATAGATCCAATCAATAATATAAAATTCAACAATAGGTTAACTCTTAACATTTATACATATAATATCAAGGGGAACCGACATCACAAATAATGAGATCAAAAGACAAATAAAGTTCACAAGTGCAACTGAGAAGTGCAAGGTCTGGAATAAAATACCTAACCAATTCCCAAAATTGAATCAATCAGATCCTTGCATAGAAACTCCTCCAAAAAAAACCCCAACTCGAATCAATGAAGAAAAACACCATACAAACACAAAGAAATTCCCCCAAAACAACCATAGAGAAAACCAAACCAAAAGTCCCTCCAAAAAGCCATGCACAAGAAACTCTAAAAATGAAATTAACAATCTAGATTTCAAAGAATAATTAACTCCCTCACAAAAATGGAAATTTCTATAAAAACATTACACACTTCATTTATTAAGCTTATTATTTAAATGACGTAATTATTAAAATCAATATTAATTTTTATTACCTCACAACATTTTTTTTATGCAATACTTAATTTATAATAAATTATCGTAAGAATAATAATTAGCAATATCTAAAAATTTCCTTAATAATATACATAATTAACAATATCTAAACAATATCAAGCTTGTTTCACCTAAGGGCAATTGGATTCAACCTTTGGAATATGTAGGGATTCCCTTCAGGTGTAGAAGGTGCTTTAAAAAAGTTATGTTGCGGCTAAGTGTGTTCTTGGTAAAACTAGGTGTTCTATGTCTTGGTGGAAAGGTGCCTCTTCCCAACACTACAGGGTTGAGAAGAGTACATCCTAGTGGAGCTTTTCCCAGGTTATGGCACATGATTCTCCTTCTTCTTCCCCTTTGATTATTGTGCATTCGGTTGTGGGTATGGTTATATCCCATGACGATGCTGTTGGTGTTAGTCATGTTGTTGATACGATGATCATGGGTGTTCCCCTTGATGATTCAAACCATGTGCTGATTTCAGATTCTGCTGGCTCTACATGTACTATTTCTGAAATTTTTTGCTGGATGGTTCCAGGCTTTCTATTGGCATGTTAGTTGTTGCTGGTTCTACCAACCCTACTGACCCTGCTATTTTTTCCTCTTTTGTAGTTTCTAGTTCTGGGTTTTGGTTCTCTGCTGGATAATCCTATGCAGTGTGGTGGACCCTTACTGGTTGCTGGGAATTTATTTTTGGATTTCTCATGTTGGCAGGATGATGATACTTAAGTGGAAGAAGGATGGATCATAGTTAAAGCTAAATCTTCCAAAAGATCCTCGCCTTCTTTTGATATGACTCTCCGCTCCCATAAAAAAAGAGACTAAGGGATAATCTTGATGATGGATTTATCTCTGGGTTGCTGATATTCAATGTCTAATCTATGGTAGTGATCTATTGTGTGTTACTTGGGGGGATTGGCCTTTTTCTCTGGCTAGTTTATTGTTGTGAAATTGGAAAAAGGGATCTCCACCGCTTTGTTGTGAAGGGTGGAAAAGGGGATGTGTGTTTTAATGTTAATTCCCTTAATTCCCTTAAACCAACTTTACATTTAATTGAAGTTTGTATTGAAATGTGTATTAAGAGGAAAATAAGATGTCCCACCTTTATCCTCAAATGCACAAATGAAAGATCCAAGTTGATCAACCCAAAAGAGGGATTAATGCACAAGTGAATCAACCATTTTGAAATGAAAACAAAGAGGGAGATCTTAAATTTTGTTAATTGACAATGTAGATATGATAGATTATAATAATTGAAAAGGATGAGAAGAAAAACCAACCTTAAAGTATTGAAGATCAAAGAATGATGTTTTCTGAGGTCTGTAGACTATTTCTGGAAAATTCGAAGGATGACCCAAAACAGAAACGCAGAGATGAAAAAAACCTAGAAAGCTTTTTCCGATCTGACACTGTCTTGTGAAAAAGGTTGACCTTGACCCACAAATGTCACCCCTGACCCAATAATCTCGACCCTGACTTGCACAACCTCGACATAAAATCTATTCGCGGAGCCCGAAAGAAAGACGAAAAGGGTATCCAGATCTGAGTCCAAATCCGCAGTCCCAAACCTGTACCTGCAAGAAAAAGAGGTTTGCTTGTTTTGGGGGAGGGGTTTTCCTTCATCAAACCCTGATTTTGGAATTAACCTTATAATTGAATTGAAATTGCATAAATGTAAACAAATTAAATGCACAAATTCACCTTGCTTGTAAAAGTCCTTGTGGCGGATTTGAATCAGTGGATCCACAAGTATGCACCAAAGTGTAGAATGTGGAATGTAGGATGTCTTCAATCTCTTTCTTGTAGATCTCCAACACCAATTCTTGAATGGGTTCTTGAATTGGAAGAGGCTTGGAAGAAGGCGGATGGATAGATAACCAAAAGGGCACTATGTGGCTTGAATCCTTCAATGGCCTCCAATGGATCTCCTTCATGAAAATGGATGCGTGCGTGCTTGAGAATGGATGGAAGCTTGATTCAAATATTTCTCCTTAGCTTGCTTGAATTGCACTTGAGGATATTTGAGAATGCTCCTTAGATTGATTCGATCGCTTGATCACCCTTATTTTCACTTGATGATTGTTAGAGAAAATGAGAGGAGAAGGCTTCCTTTTATATGAAACTAGGGCACAATCTTCTAAGGAGGCCTACATAGGAGAATTGAATCCTAATTGGACCCATGCCCCTAGAATTGGACCTATGTTAAATATAATTTAGGAATCACTGATTTGAAACCCGAAATAGCCGACTCGAAAGTGGGAAAATAGCTTTTTACAAAGACCGACATCCAGAAACTGTGGGACCCCAAGATTTGAACCCTGGGTCAAGGTTGAGGTCAACCTTGACCTAGATTAGGGTTGAGGTTGACCTTGACCTAGGTTAGGGTCAAGGTCAACATAGACCCAAAAGGTCGACCCTGACCCTGAGGTTAAAGATCTTAGATTTGCAGTCCAGGATGCAAAAATCAGGTTGGAAAGAAGTGGAAGTAGGGGCAGAATAGGGGGAAAGCTAGGTCTAGATCAGGGACCCATTCAAGGTGCTTTACATGACCCCAAACCACTTACTCGAAAGGTTAAACTAGTCTACCATGGAAGTGATTCCATTTTCTGACTATACATTTAGCCCCCACTTTAGCAAGAGTATGGACTCAACGCAAACTCTTGGTAAAGGAAATCATAGAGAAAATACAATCTTATTGGAATCAAGAGGGACAAAGAAATCCTCAAGCCCCCAAGGGACTTAAGTCTTTATCAACCCTAAGATCATGATAAGAGAGACACCACTTAGTTAAAGAGAGAAAGTAAGAGGGTGTGATTATCTTGCCCAATGAGAACCTATGTCCCATTGTGAACCACACAAGAAAACAACATAACTAGAAAGATGGAGTTGAACTACCTAGTGAATGTGGCTACTCACTAGTCAACCCATTAGGGGGATCCATTCTTAAAGGGATCAACATATTGTAAATTGAATACTCGCAGGATCAAGAGATCTGTGTAATTTTAAACTGGAGGGATCAAGAGATCCTAAAAAGTAAAATGACCATGCTTTAAGGATAAGGTTTTTAATCCATAAAGGGAAAAAGTTTTTAAGTCTTGAAAGCTGTTTTGAATGTGTGTGTGTGCAAAAAGTGAGTAGAGCATATGCCCCCATGTTAAAGTCATTGCTAACAATTTAACAGGAGCAATGGCTTTTAACAAAAACATAAACAACTCTACAGATTACGTTTCCACTATGAGATGCCCCCAAACGAAGACAAATCAAGGAAAATAGAAACATGAACATACACAATAACACAAAAGGGATCTACCTACTATGGGGTCAGTATGATCATAAGATAACATGTACATATCAATATGATATTATTCTAAATGATTTGACATCATTCCCTGAAGAAAGTAGAACTACAATCACAAAGGAGGAAAGAAACTTAAGAGTTACGAAGAAGAATCTTTTTGGACCACAACCTAGAGACCAAAAAGAATCAGTGCTACCATGTCGCAGATCCAAGCAGATTATACAAGGGAAACATTTACGAACAATAGCACAAGTACAACATAACATGAAACAACATATAGAAGCATAAAGGTACATATAGAGGAATTGCACAACATGGTTGATTCCTTTATCACCTTGCACCAACGAAGTAACAAGGATCGTATAAAAGAGTCTAACAAACAATTAGAAAATACACTATGGGAGAAGCACATTACAACATGCAAACACAAAAAGGGCTACCATACAAGATAAGCCAATCAAGCACATTGCCGACCCTCCCCATCTTGATTTATGTCATTGATGGAAGGTGGGCAACTCGCAAGAGGGACTATATGCAATATAGTAGGAATGATAGCCAGTTCCAAACAAGGATCCTCTTGAGAATCACAATGCTCAATACTAGGTGTAATTGTTAATTGAGTTGAAAGCATATAAGGTAGATCAATATCAAGATCAATGGTCTCATATTCATCACTAAGATCAATAGGATCAGTGAGAGTGTCCTACTCATCAAGGTTGATTGAAATGGGATCTAAGATGTGAATATGATCATCATAATCATTCATCTTAACATTATTATGAATATTGACTTCTTTCGACACATCAGGCATAGGTTGATCAAAAGAAGGTAAAGATTTTCGAAGAAGAGAAGCATGAGCCCTAGCATTAGCTCTAGGCTTCTTACGACATTCATTAGTAGATTTGTCGCATTTAGCTTTGGTTGGCATATTTTGAGAACTATGAGGAATGACAAAAATTTCCTTCATAGGTTATATGGGAGGATTCTCAATAGGTTGCGATGAAATAATAGAAGTTTGATTAATATCATTAGCAGCAATGGATATAGGAGGTATTGTGGGAGTAGGAAAAATACCACGGTTGGAATCTATCCGAGGCATAATTAACTCAGCAATTTTGCAATGTTTGTAAGCTTGGTATGAGCAAAAGAGATGATCAGGGCAAGGAGGACATGAGTTAGGTAATGAGGGCCAAAATAAATTGAGAGTAGCACAATCTATAGGCCTAGAAGGTTGATACAAACTATGATCAATCATCTTGACTTCTCCATTATGAATGAACTTAAGACATTTATGAACAGGAGAAGCGATAGCATGCATAGCGGTTATCCAAGGTAAACCAAATTTGATTTGAAATTGATTAGAAGTAGGAATAATGATGAAGGTAGTATCTAAAACTTTACCACAAAGTTCAACATGTAAGTTAATAGAACCAAGTGCAGGATAAAGAAAACCATTACATGTTTGGATCCATGCATCAGATGGATCATAAAAATCACATTGTATTCCTTTCATAAAAAGATTTTCCTCAGTAATGACATTTATTAGAGATGTGGGATAAACTAGACAACCACCAGTAGGTATCTTAGCAATCCTAGCATAGATATAAAGGGGACCATCAGGAGCCTTAATCGTTTAGGAATCATCAAAGGTAATTAAAAGTTCCCTAGGTTGCTTATCCTTAGTTTGTTTTTGAGGTTTAGGTAGAATTGGAAGTGAAAGTGAAGGTGAAGGATCTTGAACAATAGGTTGAGGTGAAACAACACCCTCCACATGATTCACAATGCGATTAAGATCATCCATCTTTGAATCGTAAATAATATCCACAGAAGATGGTTGAGCTATAGTATTAGTATCATGTGTAGGTAAAGGATTCATATAGATTTGAAGGTTTTGATTAGGAGGAGAAACAGATTTATTCCCATTACCATCAAAATTATCAACAGTCAAAGCCTTGGAATCAATTAAATCTTGAATCTTATGCTTTAGAGAGTAACATTTTTTGGTATCATGGCCATTTTGGCGATGGTATTGGCAGAAAGCTTTAGAATCAAAGGATTTTGAAGCTATTGTGGTAGGAAGAAGAGGTCAAATAGGAGGCAAGATAATCATACTAGCACTTAACAACCTACTCATTATAGAATGTAAAGTTTCAGAGAGAGGAGTAAACGTATGATTCATATGGAAAGTAGTGGATGCAGAAGTGGCATTGTTGGATGTAACCGCAACTTGATCAGCAACCGCATTCGTCTATTTATTAATCTTGACATAGTTGTTAGATTTCTGGAATTTATTAGGATTATGAGCATTGTCAGTCTTATCAACTGGAATAGGAGTCATTGGAGTGTTTCTCTCAAACTAACTCACTTGTAATTGATAATGGTGAAGTGCTGCACATAGTTGTTGAAAGGAAGTAAATGCAGTAAGAAGAATCTTATCTCTAATATCCTTTTGTAAATTTGAGATAAACATATGTTGAATACTAATATCAGGAACAAGATAGGAAATCTGAGCATACACATGCTTACATCTACCAATAAAATCTGTCAATTTTTCCTTAATGTTTTGTTTACAATGCATTAAATCGGATAAGGACACTTGTCGACCAAAGTTATTTTGAAATTGTTGGATAAAAGCATTGCAAAGTTTAGGAAAAGAATCAATGGAATAAGGAGGTAAAGAACAATACCATTGTAAAGCTTTATCTTGAAAAGTTCTAGCAAACAATTTAGCTAAAATCCTATGGTCATGAGCATAATCACTACAAAGGATTTGGAATGTTTTAACATGATTAACATGATCGCCTTTACCATTGTAATTCTCAAGATGAGGCATATTGGCTTGTTGTGACAGTAGCATGAATGATGTCTAAGGATAAAGGACTTTGGATTGAGTTAAAGATGCAAGTTGTTGTTGTAAATATGACACAGTTTGAGCTAAACAAATAATTGTGGAATCATTAGAGGAAACATGTGGCATAGAAATATTAGGAACACTAGGGAAAGTGTAAGAGGAAGTAGGAATAGAAGACACAACTGGTGGAACATTATGAACCCTAGTTGGAAGAGGATTAGAATAAGTAAAAGGCATGCTATGATATGAAGGTTGTGAGGTAGGTAAGGATACCGGCGGAGCACTCACAAGAATAGATGCAGTTGGGAGAGATGTGGTCATCAAAGGAGGAGTATAAGTAGGAATGCTAGGTAAAGGAACAAAAGAAGGTCCTACACTAGTGACAATAGGTGTGAATCCTAACTCTTGAGCTTCTTGGGATAAAGGTTTAACATTTGAATGCACAAGATGAGTAAGACCACACAAGAAATTAACACCTTGATCATTATC
>MU223753.1:1524202-1540063 GCA_018584345.1 Thuja plicata
CTACACTAGTGACAATAGGTGTGAATCCTAACTCTTGAGCTTCTTGGGATAAAGGTTTAACATTTGAATGCACAAGATGAGTAAGACCACACAAGAAATTAACACCTTGATCATTATCACAGAGGAATTTCTTAAGGGCCTCTATAGCTTGGATGGGATCTTGATTATGGTTTTCTTGGATAAGCCAATTTCCCATTTTATCAAGTTCGGTTGAAAGTTTTTGCACTTGTTCAGGAGGAACTCTTAAAGCGTCATCTTCATCATGAGATGAGTGAGAAGAGTTATGCTCCATAGAAGGATTGGAATCATGAGTTATCAAATTGTCATCTGGGATCCTAAGGAAAGGAGAGGAAGAATCGGGATCAAAGGAACCCATAAGTCTACGGCTTCTTCTAAATGGGATACTATAAGTAGGACTAGAAGTGATAAAGCTCATACACCAATGCAATGTAAATGAACAAACACAAGATTTTGATTTATTAATTTTAAATGTAATTGAAAGAACATGCAATATCTAGCATAAACATGTAAATCTAACACCAAAAAGAAAGAGTTGTCTATCGTGGGTTCACCAAAATGTGAAATTGGAAAAATGGATCTCCACCACTTTGTTGTGAAGGGTGGAAAAGGGGATGTGTGTTTCAATGTTAATTCCCTTAATTCCCTTAAACCAACTTTACATTTAATTGAAGTTTGTATTGAAATGTGTATTAAGAGGAAAATAAGATGTCCCACCTTTATCCTCAAATGCACAAATGAAAGATCCAAGTTGATCAACCCAAAAGAGGGATTAATGCACAAGTGAATCAGCCATTTGGAAATGAAAACAAAGAGGGAGATCTTAAATTTTGTTAATTGATAATGTAGATATGATAGATTATAATAATTGAAAAGGATGAGAAGAAAAACCAACCTTAAAGTATTGCAGATCAAAGAATGCTATTTTCTGAGGTCTGTAGACTATTTCTGGAAAATCCAAAGGATGACCCAGAATAGAAACGCAAAGACGAACAAAACCTAGAAATATTTTTCTGATCTGACATCATCTTGTGAAAAAGGTCAACCTAGACCCACAAATGTCACCCCTGACCCAATAATCTCGACCCTGACCTGCATAGCCTCGACAAAAAATCTGTTCGCGGAGCCCGAAAGAAAGCCGAAAAGGGTATCCATATTTGAGTCCAAATCCGTAGTCCTGAACCTGTACCTATAAGAAAAAGAGGTTTGTTTGTTGTGAGGGAGGGGTTTTCCTTGGTCAAACCCTAGTTTTGGAATTAACCTTATAATTGAATTAAAATTGCATAAATGTAAACAAAGTAAATGCACAAATTCACCTTGCTTGTAAAAGTCCTTGTGGCAGATTTAAATCCATGGATCCACAAGTATGCACCAAAGTGTGGAATGTGGAATGTAGTATGTATTCAATCTCTTTCTTGTAGATCTCCAACACCAATTCTTGAATGGGTTCTTGAATTGGAAGAGGCTTGGAAGAAGGTGAATGGAGAGATCACCAAAAGGGCACTATGTGGCTTGAATCCTTCAATGACCTCCAATGGATCTCCTTCATGAAAATGGATGCTTGAGTGCTTGAGAATGGATGGAATCTTGCTTCAAATATTTCTCCTTAGCTTTCTTGAATTGCACTTGAGGATATTTGAGAATGCTCCTTAGATTGATTCGATCGCTTGATCACCCTTATTTTCACTTGATGATTGTTAGAGAAAATGAGAGGAGAAGGCTTCCTTTCATATGAAACTAGGGCACACTATTCTAAGGAGGCCTACATAGGAGAATTAAATTCTAATTGGATCCATGCCCCTAGAAGTGGACCTATGTTAAATATAATTTCAGAATCACCGATTTGGAACCCGAAACAGCCGACCCGAAAGTGGGAAAATAGCTTTTTACAAAGACCGACATCCGGAAACTGTGGGACCCTGAGATTTGAACCCTAGGTCAAGGTCATGGTCAACCTTGACCTAGGTTATGGTTGAGTTCAACCTTGACCTAGGTCAGGGTCAAGATTGACATAGACCCAAAAGGTCGACGCTGACCCTAAGGTTAAAGATCTTAGATCTTCAGTCCATGATCCAAAAATTAGGTTGGAAAGAAGTGGAAGTAGGGGTAGAATAGGGGGAAAGCCCAGTCTAGATCAGGAACCCATTAAAGGTGCTTGACATGAGCCCAAACCACTTACTCGAAAGGCTAAACCAGTCAACCATGGAAGTGCTTCTATTTTCTGACTATACAATTGTGTTTTGAGAACTCTTAAAGCTTTATCTTAAGTTTTATCTTTGTACAGGGTTTTGGGGCCCCTTCAAAACCTAATTTTACATTAATCAAAATTAATATCTAAACATTTCCTTAATTAAAAATTCACAACAAACAAAATCCATGAATTTGAGAAAATCACAACCCACAACATAAGAAGTATAGATCATCCATTAACAATAACACAAAGTTTATTTTTCTTGAAATTGAATATAGATAAATTGCATCAATATCTACCTAAAATTAAGGCATTAAAAATTCATGTGCATCAACATCCATCCACAATATATAGTTCAAATCCGAGTAACTATCTTCAAGGTAATGACCTATTCAACAAGACCCTTTTTAAAGGAAACTTATTAAAACTCTTTTGAAATAAAATAAAAGACCTAAGAACCTTAGTTTTTGACTTCAAACATAGAAAGAAATTATCGATTCATCATTGAAAATATATAGAGACAAAAAGTGGACATCTAATATTTAAGCCACGTTGGCACTACCCATATTTGATATTTCTAAAATTAAAATGTCACACTAATTCCTAAAGTCCACCTTTGCAACTTTTGTAAATGTTTTTCTCAACCCCACTTCAGAGTTCTACACATCACTCCATATAAATAGAGTAAACACAAAAGTATTCAAGAGAAGATATTTGAAGTCTACTTGTAGAGTTGCATCAAATTGAATGTCATATTATAGCATGTAGAGCTCCTCAACAAACATCTACAATGATTGGTTCACAACATCATAAAAATACACAACACAATGTGAACCACTATGATCTTGGAGTTTCACTTGCAGAAGGTATCTATAGTTACACTCGGGCATTTGTGCCTAACATTTAACATCATTACTTTGAACACTTTTTTTTACATTCCTTCCCACTGACAAACAATATACAATCTAGGTAGAGGAAATTATCTTGTCTAATGAACTTCATAGTTTCCCTCACTACTGCCTCCAAAGGATCTGTTATTGTTAACTTACACGCTAAAGGATAGGAAATTATGTCATTGCCTATTGTTGCATTGCACTGTTCAACAATAAACAATGGTGAATGTATATGAATATTATCTGTCTCAGCTCTAGATCTAAGAGCCTCCACTTCAAGTATTGATATTTCTATTGTTAATGTTGTTGATGCCATAATATATATGCCATTTCATCTAACTTATACCACACACCCATTCTTGACAACAATTACAACCACTTTTTTGGTAAGCCTTAAATATTTTCAATAGTTCTCCCTCTTCTAGAACGGTAAATACCTAAAATTAACATCAATTGTTTCTGAGAACATGTTAGCTAATTTTATAGTCCTTTGGAAAAATTATGTTCCACCCCTTCTACAAAATGTTAGAAAGGGTAAAATTCCATGAAATTCTAGCCTGTTTTCATCACCTTTGTGCCTAAACATTTCAAGACCTTATGATATAATTATCAGGAAATCTGCTATCTATTGGTGAGAAAAATATCTTATAACTAAAGCTTCACTTCAGTGGTTGATCTACAATCAATGTTTAAGGATACAAGGGATTCTATGTTAATATTGAACCTTCACATTAACCCTTATACTCTAACCCTAAATGTTATGTACTTTTGTTCTAATTTTGAGGTGACTGCCTCAAACAGGTTTCTAGTCACTTAAGTTGTTTAGAAAACCCTTTTATTCATCTGGTGACTGGTCCCTTCACCGATTTGATTAGTTTCTCTAGCCAAGATTATTTTCTTTATATTTTGACTAGTTACTCCATGTTCCAGATGACCAAATTGAGGGTTTAAGTCATTTCATTTATTGGCCCCTTGACCCTGTTACCTATTCACCCAGTTCCTCATGTTTTATCATTTTTGTTAAACTGTGGAGTCTTTTCTACATGCGGACAAACCAAATTGTGTCATTCTTGTGTGATTATTTTAAAGTGATCACTCAAGTTAAGAGCATAAGGTAAATGATGGGTCCTCTTCCTTGTTTGCATCTTCAGTGAATAACAGCGTGCCAAATGTCAACTCTCTATTCATGTAGGCCCAAGTTTCTCTGTCGGTTAGTGGAATTAACTATCAAGCATCTTTTTTGAGATCGATGATTGTTAGTTCAAATTTTTGTCCTTCAAAATAATCTTAAAACTAACTCACAATGCCCAAAATGAAAGACAAACAAGAACTAAAATCTGGGGATAAATCTGCATTAAAAAGATGATCTTCCTCTAAATTTTAAAGATCTACAACTTCCTCTTATGATGTAATTTTTGGATTTTTGAGTATGCTTTTGACCATAAAGTAGAAAAGGAAACTAACATCTGAGCATAGGCATGTTGGAGATGCGAACTATAAATTTATAAACAAAGAGAAAATGAGAAGATGACACAAAGTCCATATTCTAAATGCATTAAGTGAATGAAAGGAAAGATTCAGTGGTTTTCTTTAGATAAAAAAATGTTTTAGAACTCAAAATTTCCAATATAAAAACATGCATAACCAAATTTTTCAAGAAAACACCATAAGGAACACTGCGGCCATACAAAGCTTGATTTGCACTTGAAAAAGATATAAACAAATACAAAGTCTTGAAAGTATCTTTCTTCCCTTAAATACAAAGCAAATTACACATAGTCCACAATGCCCCTATATAATGACACAACAAAATACCCCTTCTCTTTCTTTTTATAGACTTAAAATCAGAAAAGAATCTCTCTAGAGGATAGACTTCTTTATAAAAGAAAATTCCCCCTTTTTTGCAAAAAATAAAATAAAAATAAAAATAAAAAATAAAAAAAACTAACTCCTCTTATTTGATAGGAATTACAATAAAAATAGGTTCCAAATAAAATTTTTAATTTTTGGTAACTGCTTCTTGAAAATATTTTTTATTACAAAACTCCCTCCTCCTTTGTACTTTTGCCTTTTTATTTTAAAGACTTGTTTCTTTTCATCTATCGTGGCCCTTTAGTTTTCATAACTCAAAGTTGATTCTTTAAATTCACTACAAGGATGGAATAAACAATCTTTTCTTCATGTTGTGGTCATATAATTGATTCATTGAGATGGAATAAACATTCTTAATACAATGAAATGTGATAGGATGATATACATCACTATGATTTCTGAGCTCCACCATAGAACCATAGATGATAGAAGATTAAATGAATCCACTACCTGATTGCCATCTATTATAAATTTTATAATTTATTCTTCAAAAATATATGAAAAAAATATATCAATACTAATAATCTTCACAAATTCATGAGGATTGGACATTGACCAGTTGGATTCCTTGGATTTATATTACCATGGCGTAAACAAATAATCTTTTGCATTGTGCTTCCAAAACCAATTGCCTTAGATGTCCAATATCAAGCTCCCAATTCATGGACTCTTTCAAGTTATATGTCATAAGAAAACCACTACATTATGTAATTATTTACAAGAAAATAAGATACTATGGAAATAGGATTAAAAACTCATCACTACACCATCTTTCAGCTTCCATTACACAATTTGGGACTGGGCATTTTTCTTTGCAATCATTGTAGAGAAAAAGAGTAATTCTTGATCATCTACGACTACCGCTAATTTTCTTCACTATGATGTCGATTGCAACTGCATCAAGCATTTATGTAGACTTGAACCCTTTGTTTAATATTGGGAATGACCAAAAAAATCCTGAATCTAGCTCTAATAGTATTGAGCTCTTCTACAAAACTAGAAGATATGGAGAAAAGACTTAGGTTGCCCACAAAACAGACACCTAGGGTCAAGAACTCCTAGATGTCTGAGTATGGATTCCAGAGGCAAGCCTTGGAAAAGAATACTAGGCAAAATGTGCAATTTTGGGCTCCGTAGTGGCAGAACAGACAGTAATAAATCTATGTATGCAGGCTTTGTGAGATGACTACAAATGCTAGTGTTGGTTGAGAATGATGACCATTGGCAGATGGGAAATCAACCAATGGTAACCCATTTTGGGTTTGCAACTAGAAAGAGGTTTCCAGGGATACCACTTCCAATCCTTCCACCAAGGCTTGACAGACTGAAGGCCAATCTTATGAAGCATGTGTGGAGGTAACGTTGAAACTAGTAGGTCATAAGTCTATTGATCTGGGTGAGATAGACAAAATTGAAGGTCTTCCCATGACCTAAGACTCATAGTGGCTCTGGAAAAGATGTCCCTAGGAGTTCTAATGTCATGTTTATGAAAACACAGAGCACAAAAAACCTGGATCTTGCCAAGAGGAAGCCCCTGAGAATGAAATAATGACGACCACCAAAAGTTGTGCTAATTAAAAAAAATACCATCCTAAAATCCATCTCCAACCCAATGAAGCCAATGATTAATGGTTTCTCATGCTCTTGATATGATTTTGGCAACAAAAGTGTCATGGATATGAACTGGGTCTTTCATAACAAGAAGGTTTTGAAAGCCAATCCCCTTCAAGGCAGGCCTGTTAACAGGGAACCTAGATGAAATACAATGCTTGATAGGAATCTTCCAGGCTTCCTCGCTAGTAAGGGCTCTGATGAGCCATTTTGCAAAAAGAGCCAAACCATGTTTCTAGGTAGACAAGAGGCCAAGTCCTCCAGATTCCTTGGGAAGGAAATAGTAATCCCAAGCAACTCTGTGAAATCCATGGTGGTCAGCTCCCGAGGCCCAGATAAAATCACAAAAAATATTTTCCAACTTCATGTATGAGGCTTTTGAAGGAGCCAAGAAAGAAGAATAGTACACATGGCTAGCAGCCAGAACTTTTGAGCAAATTTGGAATTTACCAGCTAGAGAAAGTGGCTTGGTAATCTAGTAAGAAATCTTCTTCTCTATCTGAGTAAGAACAACATTCCAAAGGTCCACTAGAAAAGCTTCAAAGGAAAAAGGAATGCCCAAAAAATGGAAAATTTCTCCATGATGGATCCACTTCCACCCATACTAGAGAATCCCACGTGGCACCCGAATGAAAGACTGTGTATAACATTGCATTTTTTGCCATTGAATGGATGACCCAGAGGCAAAACAAAAGTTGTCCAAGCATTGGAGAGCCACCTAAATTTTTTCCTCTTCCTCAATCAGAGTGAGGAAAGAATCATCTGAAAAGTGGCCATTGACAAGTTGAGCAGGTGACTCAGGCACGCAAATTCCTCTAACACAACCAAAAAAAATTGCGGAAGCTAACAAATATTCAAAGCCTTCAGTAACTAGGACATAAAGAGGTGTCAAAGAACAACCCTGGAAAATAGATAGGAACATCCCCAAAGTAGAAGATTGTCGGCCATTAATGGTGATGCAGGTAGAAGCATCCCCAAAAAGAATTTGAACAGATTGAATAAAGAGAGGCCCAAAACCAAGAGCTCTGAGCACCACAATCATGAAAGGCCAGTCAATGCAATCATAGGCTTTAGAAAAGTCTATTTTGAGAAAAATAACACTATTGTTAGAGCATATTACCCAGTCAATGTCTTCCCAGACAACAATAATGTTGTCCAAAATGAATTGTAATTTGATGAATTTGGTTTTCTCAGGCCAAAAAATGAGAGATAAAATATAGTGAATCTTGAGAGCCAAAGATTTGGCAATGATATTGTAAGAGAATGAGAAAATTAATGGGCCTCAAGTTGCAAATATCCACTGGGTCTCTAGCTTTGGGTATGAACTTAATATTCCCTTGATTAATGATTCGTTCTAGGGACTGAGAATGAAAAGCTTCCATATAGACCTTATTGAAGGTCATGGCCAACAAAGGGTCAGAAGGCATTGTAAAAATCACAAGGAAAGTCATCATATATGGGGGATTTATCATCCACCATGGAGAATACAACTTCCTCTGAGGTCCTCAAGAGTGAACAAATGATCACAGAAAGTCCTCTGGACATAAGAAATCTTATTTGGCATGACCGCAATACAATCCTGCAAATCTTGGTCCCTGGATAGAGAACTTTCCTGTGCTATGAACACCTTCTCATAATGTAGAAAAAAATCTTGAATAATGTCAGGAAGTTCAGTGAGAACTGACTGTCCTTAATATTTTTGATACCTGAGGAAGTATGACGAGCTCTAAGAGCCATGAAAAACTCCTTTGAATCTCTGTCACCCACCTTGAGCTAATGCATTTTGGCTTTAATTTGAGCTCCTCTGGAATAACGTTGGTTAACAATTACTTATGGTGTCTGAGTTGAGCCACCCAAATTTGTAAGTCAATATTGAAAGGATTCAAAGCCAGAGCTTTAGTGGCATGACATAGATCCTTGGTGTTGGCATCATACAAACGATGGTGGTACATAGCAAGCTATCTACCATAAATATGGAGAAATATCATAGTGCAAGTGATGGTGTCATTCCACCAAATAATCCATCCAGTTGGTTGATGTGGCTTGGGATCCTAGTTCCAAACTCATTGAATATGGGCTATAGTGTCTTGATGATGAAGCAATGATGTGTTCATATAGAATTGCATCTTGGAAGGATGAATCCTAGTTGTCTGCCATTCAATACACAACTTCATGGGGTAGTGGTCTGACAACGTCACAACCAGAAGTGACAAAACATATAGATCTTGATTTTTGGAAAATTAAAAAGGGATTATGTTGTGATCATGGCACGATCAAGACTTTTAAATACTCTATTAGAGCCAGCTCAAAAATTACACCAAGTATGTCAGGCCCCATTAGGATGGTGATGATTAATATTGTGATAAAAAGACCTAATTTTTTATGCTTGTAAAACCAGACCTCTCTTTCTTCAGTTGTCCATCGAAAAGGCAAAATTTCATCCTTGTCTGATGCCACCTCAAACATATTGAAGTCCCTGCACATGACCCAAGTTGCAAGTGGAAAAGATTCTTCTACCCAATAGAACATATGTGATATTTCAACAACATCATTGGGAGCATAAACATTAATGATCCCAAAGGAATGATTGTCGATTGACAACAAAACCCATACAACTCTTTGCTTGGGGTTAGAACCATGATCAATAACTGAAGAACTCCAACAAGGGGAAATGAGAGTAGTAACTCCACCTCGACCAGCTTCATGCTAGTAAGAAAAACAAGGCTATTTGGAAATATAACATGACATAAAAAAAAAGAATGAAACCAACAATTTAACCTCTTGGAGGCACAAAACATCCAGGACAGAAACATAGTGACAAACATATCTAATAGAATATTTTTTGAGAGGGTCTGTAAGACCTCATACATTCCATGAGATGTAATTCAATAATCAAAAGATTGCATTTCTTCCTCATCCCCAAGAGAGGAGAAGCTATTATGTACAGAATTTGAACTGGGCCTGAAGCTAGAGTGAGAGTCACCACCTAGAATGATTCTATAGTTCTCTGGAGTGCCATCATTGTTCTTAGCACACCCAGAAGGGTTGTAAGAATGACACAATGTTGGTTGAGATGTAATTATAGAATAATATTGAGTGTGAACCCATGGAGGGCAGAAGCACTCCTAGCCATGAAAATCCCCTGTTGGCCAGGGTGTGAAACATGAATTGTAGGAGGAGTATCCATTTGAACAAACATATAGCCTAAGATGAAACCATCGTTGGTAGCTGGGAAGCTGAACCGATAGGCTATTTCTAGGCAGAATTCAAAGATTTCTTTCCTTTGCAGACCACTTAAGTCCAACCTTATTCTTTTTTGGAACCCTCTATGGGCTGTGAAGCTGACTCCCTAGTAGGGTACTTCATCCTTGGCACTACCAAGTGACAGTCCTTAATATTATGCTCGGTTGTCTGATATCATTAACAACTATTAGGAAGATCCAAATAAAGTACTTTATTAGTGAAACTAGTACCACCCACTTGAATATCAATGGTTTCCTTTAGGTTACGAGCCAAGTTGACCTCAAAATGAACCCTTCATTGGGGACGAACATTAAAAAAATGATCTTATTCTAAATAAACCACCTTGTCGATAGACTGGATAATGGTTTGCATGAATGACTAACAAGGAAAAGGAAGACCAGGGAACTCAACCCAGACCGGGACCCTGAGTTTCTTATCATCTAAGATGGTAAAGTCTTGAGACCATCGCTAAAAAACCAAAAGGGAAGACTGAACAGTCCAAGGCCCATGAGAGAGGATAGCCTCAACATGGGATGGGTTCAAAAAATAAAAAATAAAAATTCCCTTGGTAAGGCTCTAAACACCATCAAGGTAGATCCCATGAGGAGTCCAATCTTTGGAAACCCATTCTTGCAGTATGCTTTTAGGAGGAATCCTACCCACAAAATATCCTATCAAAGTGCATTTCTCTAGCCACTCATATGCATTATCAAAATCTTGAATGATAAGCATAAAATCAGGGGAAGGCATACCTCATGGAGCACCTTCAACACAAACTTTTGAGGTCATTTGTTTAGGGGTGCCATGAGTTTCCATCATGACAACTCCATCACACACATCAACTGCTTGGCTAAAGCTAGATGAAGCCATTATAACCCTAATGAATTCCTGTAGTAAATGTGGTATGACACATAGATATGCAAGATTCAAAAAAGAATTATGAAACCCCAGAGCCTAATTTGAATATTTTAATAAGTCAAAACCCTACTGGGTACCTGATAATACATAATATTGTGTATGGCCTTCAAAAAAATATTCCATGCCAAATTAGGACCAAAATACATATCTCTCACCTCGCTTGCCAAATATGTGAAATTTAGATTTTCTCTTTTTCCCCACAATACACATGATCTTAACCATACCATTAAGGGCACTCGAGAAGTATGTGAGGATTATAGGAATCATCACTCATGGGTAGAGATAAGATCAAAAAGTTTTAATTTGGAGAGGTACAAGAATCAGATAAAAATGATCAAGGTTGTGTAACTTTTGCTTGATTAACTCAACATGTGCACTCATATTAAGGGCATAATTGTGATGGGTGGTCCCCATTCATCTTATATTTCTTCAATAGAAAATCATATGGCACCAATTTTCCTCTTGTCAGTGCTATGGTTTATGGCTTATTTGTGTTCTCAAGTAGATTAAAGGTTGATTATCTTTGATCTAATATATGATTCCTGTCACATTACACTTGCGCGATTAAAATAAACATGTGCAGATTATTAAGTGTGCAAGGGTGCAAGTAGTCAAATGATGGGCCAAGTTTATGCGTCATCATTCACAACTAATAAATTAGCAACATGTTTTCATTTTTCAGTGGGTCCCCAATGGTCTCTAAGAAGAAGGGTAATATGTCATCATTTTATTGAGATCAATGGCTATTAAGGCATTGTGCTTGTTCAAGTAAATTAAAGATGCAAAAAAGTTAATACCAATGGTGCAACACATCTAGTGGACCATCAAAATTTGGTGATTAATACAAGTGTGACGTATTTTAATTTTATTGGACCCATGATTAACACAAATAAATAGCTATTACAATTGCAACATTTGAATTCAAATCACATGGTCAGTTTGCACTAACAACTCATTTACGTGGCTGCAATTAAGACATGAATTATGTCATTTCAAATAAAAATATGGTATAAGTGATATTTTGTAACATTAAACAATATTTATCTACATCCTAATTCCTTTTCTTTCTAGTTTTAGGATCAGACTCTTTGTGATTAGGGTTTTTATTTTGAGATCAGGGTTTATGTATAAGCTCTAAAGGTGAGTACTTCAATTGTTTTACTTTGTTCCATAAGCTTGTTCAAGAGTTGTCTAGTATAATTAGGCATAATTCTAGTCTTAGGGTGGGAAATTGAGTACACAATTTCAAAACCCTAGTCTCTTAGCAAACCCTCTTTGTGTATTTCAGTCATGCAGGGGAAGAAAGGAACTTTTGATTTAGGTAAATATGCCCAAGAGTTATGGAATCAACTACCAAGGTCTCCAGATAAACAGAAAAGGGCTAGACTGGTTATTTTGTCAGATGAATTTTACATTGATTACTAGGAAGGTTGCATAGATCCATTCATAGGACCTAGTATGAATTTTTTTCCTTATAGAGAAGAAATTATAACAAAAGAAAGGAGGGGGTACAAGTGAGGAACATATGGGATTCCAATTTGGCTAAAATCATTGTCCCTAATATTTTTTTCAATGTTGATTTAATTGTTACAATTATAGATAGAAATGTTCCAATGACCAGGAAAGTTTTATTTCATGATGGAAATTAAATGATAAAGGTCACCAAAGAATGGATTGAGGAGACCTTCAAATTGAAAATAGATTTGGATTGGTGGCAGTTTCACCAAAATAAATTGAAATTTGATTTGACAAGTATGAAGAATTGTATAGAAGAAATATTCCTCTGCATAGGCCCAAGTATTTGTCAAATATAGAGAAGGTTGTGAGTCCTAAAGATACTCCTCCATCCCATAATTACTTGTTTTCTCACTACATCAAAGATATCTATTTTGCATTGTGCTATTGGTCTAGAGAAGATGCAAAGATTAATATACCAAATTAGATTATGCTAATGTGTCTAGATATATAAGGAATGGATCCACATAGGAATTTTGATTATGAAGGCACATTGGCTGACTTAATACAAAAATATCTCATCGCTATTAGGGAGAAGAAGACATCAAATTTTAAGTTTTACTCTATTCTTATGCATATTATATTGTGCAATAGAATTAAAGTATGGGACCAAAATGTCAAGGTCCAACCCATAGTTGATGGTGAAATAGGACCAGTCCAAGAGTGAACATATATATGGGACCTGCATGAAAATTCTTCCTCTTATGTCTTGTTTTAAAATCATTTTGTTAGACAACTAATGATATATTTGAAATGAAAAGTCTTGTGGGGATTGTCAGATAAAGTTAAGGTATTCCCGAGGCCTAAGGATTTCAAATCACAAGAAAAAGTAGATCATAATTTGGGGTCATGGTTCTATTTTAAGGACCATACAGTCATTAGATGTTTTGGGAGCCCAACACCACCTAAAACACTTCTAATTTTATTACCTGACAGAATTGCCTTCCTTGAAATTATAAGGCAATTGGTTTCCAAAGAGACATATTCGTTAAAAGATGCTAGGAAGAAAGGTTATTTATTTCCTCCACGAGTGGTATACAAGGGTATCTTCCATTTCATTTTAAGAAAGGGATTTAAATTAATCCCAATCAAGCTAAATGAATAGCAATCTCATTGTTTTTATGATTCAGAGAGGTTCATAAAGAATATATATCCAGGTGCTAATCCACATCAAGTAGAATCATGAGAAGATTGGATAAAGAATGCTAAATATTATGAAGATGTGTTAAAGATGAGGGAGAGGTGGTACAAAATATAATATACAGAGCATCAAGAGGATAAAAAAGTTAACTAGGATCATGCCTATAAAATAGTTCTTGTTATTGAATTAAAAATGAAAATTCTTGCTACATTATATATAGATGTTGATAGGATGCCATTACCTCATATGGGTACTAGTAGGGTTCAAAATCCCAAGCATATCCCTATTGAAATTAAATTTGAATCCTCTCCATCTTCAATTAGGTCTCCAATTACGGTCACTTGACCACCTCCTAGCCTACCTCAATAACCTCCACATGCTATAAAGGGACCAGTTTCTCCCCCTCTTTCCACTCAAGAAATCCCACAACCATCTCCGCAAACTCCCCTACCTCCATTAACAAGTTTTATTACATCATCATCCAAAGTACCAATGGAGGGGCCTTCACCATTTGGATTTGGCCATCTAGTGCAACATATAATCCATTGTAAAATGTGCCAATCAGAAGAGTGGCTCCTTGTCAATCAATCTCATACACTCCTTATGATGTTTTTTGAGACTCCAATCTAACCACCTCCATCACCTAGTCAATTTGAAATTCAAAAGTTAACTCAACTTGAAGTATCATTAGATGACATAAATCTTGTATTTTTTAAGTTGGGTGGAGGATTGATTGCTGATATTAGGGTGGAGGCATGCAGAGACTTAATTGCTGATGATGAACTCATAAAAAGGAAAGAGTTCAAGAAAATTTTCCTTCAACAAGAGGCGAAGAGCCTAGTTACTAAGAAGGGATTCAATTTTGAAACCTTAACTGAATAATATAAGTCAAAGGTTTAAAGGATGAATTAATCAGTAAGGTTGAAGATAAAATGATAATTATGACCCCACATATGGGCATACAGATGATAGAGATGGTATCCTTCTTTTAAAAGGTTGTCACATATCTTCTTCCATTGCATTTGATAGCCTTATGAGGAGGCAAAATGTTGATTTATCTAATCTCACATCAGACCATGAAAAAAAATTACTCTTTAGATTTGCATTTGATGAAAAGATAGATATCCTTGCTAACTGGTCCCTTTACCCTCAAGCTAATGATCTATCCATGATTTATTATCAAGAAAAATATTATGGAAAATTTCTTATCAAGAAGTCCACTGATTTCTTAGGTGTACAAAAAATTGACTTGGTAGTTGGTGTGGCTCAAATGTCTCATGGTTTTGCAGAAAGAGAGTAACAAAAGATTGCAGCCCTAGAGGCTAGGAACAAAATTCTTGAAGAAAAATAAAATCAAGGTATGAAATTTCTATTGAAGGACCTTTTCCTGATGAGGTAACCAAATTGAGGGCTGGAATTGCAACTTTGAACATTCAGAATGATAGGTTGAAGGCTAAGTTTTGAAAGGATATCAAAGATGCCAAGTGGACTGAGATTAGTGATGGTGTAGTTCAATTCCTTATTGATGCCAAGACATGTATTCTTACAATGACTGTAGAAGCTATGTGGAATGACTACCTATAGTTCCTCAATTTTCAGTATACACTTCTCTAGTGGAAAAGTGTTTTGGCATGTTCATTATCTCAGTTGAACAAGTTGATCAGGGGTTTCAAGTTTTATTCTAAAAAGTTTCCCCCTTGTCCTCTTCTTGATTTTGTGTTAGAGTATGAGTTTAGATTTAAATTTTTGTCCAAAAAATATTTGAAGCATCTAGGGTACACTAAAATGATTTGGACAAAACTATCTGATTTTTATAACATAATAGACCATATCATGCCATCCATTTTTGTTGATAAAATGGATAGAAAAAAGATTATTAAGGTTCCAAAGACCTTTCTTTCTTGGGAGGAAGATTTAGAAGTTTTAGAAGGTGTTTCTCTTGCAAGCATTAAGGTTAATGAAGATAGAGCAATGATATTTTTTGATAACCAAGTAGAAGAATCAGGTGCAATCTATGAGGGATGGGTCATATTTATAAAGGAAAAGGTTAAAATAAATGAAAACCCTTATCTTCAGAACCTCTAGTTTTTGTACGAGTTCAAATATGGAGGGATATATGTTCTATAATATTTTTACTAACCCTAACCCTTTGTTTTTATGTTTT
The DNA here is from genome assembly GCA_018584345.1 of Thuja plicata. Taxonomy (NCBI): domain Eukaryota; kingdom Viridiplantae; phylum Streptophyta; class Pinopsida; order Cupressales; family Cupressaceae; genus Thuja; species Thuja plicata. The sequence goes on from MU223753.1 coordinate 1,539,769, forward strand.
GAGTTTTTTGATTAAGGAACTAGTGGCTGTCCTCCTGCCAAATTTGTAATTTTGAAGATTTGAAGATCTTGGCCAAATTTTTATATAGGATTATTCTAATCCTATCTACAGGACAATTTTAAAGAAAGGGTGCATATTTTACAAATTTTGATATGATTTAGTGGAGTTAATGTTAGAGTATTATTACTCTATTAGCTTAAGCTTCTCTTAGGTGCGTTATTAATTAATTCCTAATTAATAATGCACAACCTAGTATTTACCTTTTAGGGTTTCGTTCACCTTTATAAGGTCGAAC